>JAIUSX010000448.1:0-59531 GCA_026573805.1 Hesperophylax magnus | reverse complement strand
TGTCTACTTCCTAAGAATAACCCCCAGCAACGCCGAGTACAGTCAGCTAGTAAACAATAAATGAATATTAATTGAAACACTGTTGTTTGACTAAAATATAAACCCAACAATAAAATAAATGTTTCAATTTAGTTTTAAAAAAAAATGTCTTTAACGATTATTAATTCAATCATATTTAATGTCATTATATATATATGAACTTTTTCAAAGTAAGGCTTTGCTTCTAGCTTTAGTTTCTGCCCCTACTGAAATAGTTATTTGAGTTGATCTTTGATAAATTAGGTAAATTCTAATCATTTCATGAACGTTTTTTTGTAATAATGGCTTTCGGGCATTTGCTATTGAAGTTGATAGTCCATGGTAAAGTCTAGCAGTATTATTTTCAATGGCGGAATGATTCAAAGACCTAATTGACGGTGGCCCACTAACCGTGTCTGCAGGTATCTTTTTCCTCTTCTCTTGTGTCTCGTTAAGATGAATGCTGCAATATTTTCCCATCGGTCTTCTCCAGCTCTCCAATATTCTGTGGATGTTTTGACGATTGGAATTGCCGCTCTTCCGGTTTTCATAGTTCTGATAGTATTCGTTGAGAATGTTTTGATTTGGGTAGCTGTCGTGGATTTTGCAGTGCAGGATGTCGTCTTGGATGTCGATTTCATGAGACCTTTCATTGAGGCAAGCTCAGTAATGATGGGAGCACAGCATGCCGAGGCAAAGGTTGTTCATTTCGACTGTAGATCACCAATTTAAATAACTAACGATTTCCCACAATTTTACGAATGAAAACTGCCACTATTATAATATTCATTATGGCCCTTTTGGTTTGAGAAAATGATGTAACACTATATGGATTATTACTGTCATTTTTGGTACGAAATATCAACTAAAGAAATACTATAAACAAATAAACAGACAAGTATGTGTTTATTTAGTCATGATAAGGTTAATTCTCACAATAGACCCCCGTGACCTCTCCCGAATACAGATTTGAGATAGTAATGGAACGGAACGGGATAATTATATATAAGTAAAATTTAATCTGTTAGTATATAAAAGCTGAAATAAAAAATTTCTTTCAATGAGAACTAGAAAATATTATATTTTTTTATGTATAAAAAAATATTTGTACTCTTTTATTTGACATTGAGCATTTTCTATACACAAAATAATTTTCTTATATACTTTTTCCTTATTTACATGTAAAAAATAATTTTGAACTGTTATCTACCAAGTCCATCCGTGAGAAATAGTTAGGATGCAGGCGAATTCTCAAATTATTGTTTTATAAAACAATCTTATAATTACTGTCTGCATCTGTGTTTTCTCCTTAAATACATTAAAAATGTAGTTTTTAATTGACTAACATTGTAGGTGAGAATTAAAGAAATTATCTGGACAATCAGTTGGTTCCGATTTTAATTTAATAGTAAATATTGCTAAGATATTAAGGGCGAAAAACTTAATAACCTGGTGAATTTTCTGTCCACTGCAAAACATTTCAATTACCCGGAGAATTGTTATGTACCTGCTCAAAAGAAGTGCACGTAGATTCATTTTGACTTTTTCGCATAGTGACATGTAACTTCATATTTGGTTTGGAGATATAAGGATATTTCTTATAAAAACGCTTAGTAAATATGTCTTTATAATATTGTTTAGAAAGCCTTGGACATAAACCCTTAATTATATTATTCATAAGGAAGGCAATTTTATTGAACGCTTACGGTCCATAAATAAAATTTATCAGCTGCTATCATAGAATACAAATGGCTGCATGGAAGTATTGTAATTTAATAAAATTCTCTTATATGGGTAGGGGAGACCGAGGGGTTTTGAAACAAAGGTGAGTTGAAACAGTACCGATTTCTCCGAACTTAAAACCGTTGGGGAATTGGCAACGTCGCTTTTCAACCGTTTACCTTCGCCTGCTGGCTCGTCAGTTCGCTTCGGTGCCGCGAGTCGAGCGGTTTTGGAGTTGTGCGTGCCGTGTCTCAAAAATCGTCAAAAGTAAGTTTTTAACGTTTTTTTATGATGCCTGTATTTTGGTAAGGGTTTTGTATTTTGGTTTAAGTTATATGTGTTTCGAAAGCTCATTAACTAACGATTTATTACATATGTTTGGTACAATTGATTTTTGTGTATTTGCTTCTTGATTATGGATTAAATAAAAAATGGGAGGTTTTTTCGTACTGAGGAGATTTGAAACAGACTGTTTCAACTCTCCTCGTTTTCAATTTTATTTGTTTATTATTTTACGGGCACAAAATAAAATGTTTTTTTTTGTTGATTTAATTTGTTTATTTTGTTTCAGAATACCTACTTTTTATAAAAGAAAGACTGACTGATATGATGAGTCTTGAAATATATGATCTCGCAGCAGAAGAAGAAAAGTTTTGCGACAGAAAAGTCTCCGTGACGCGGCTTCGAGTTAGTTCCCGTAAAGGATGAACAAGCTGCAATCGAAGCAGCTAGAACGTCTAAGAAAAAGGTGAAAAAACCTAGCTTTATAGAAACAAAAACGAAAAGATCAAAACCAGGCACTAAAATTAAAAAGGTCAAGGTTGTCAAGAAACGAAGACAGTGCAGAAGAAGAAGAATCCCTTTGCCTTTGTTGTTTAGAGCCATATTAAAATAGCAGAGCCAAAGAAAAGTGGGTGCGATGTCTAGAATGCAGCAACTGGGCTCATGAAGCTTGCACTAGTGGGGAACTTTCTTATGTTTGCCACAACTGCTTTTCAGACTGACGTTTTTTATTTTCATAATATTTTTATTTTTGTCAGTTTGTTTTGTACTTGAAAAGTTTAATTTTTATTAGTAGGAATGAGAAACTTTTTTATGTTTGCCACAACTGCTTTTCAGATTGACGTTTTTTATTTTCATAATATTTTTATTTTTGTCAGTTTGTTTTGTACTTGAAAAGTTTAATTTTTATTAGTAGGAATGAGGAACTTTCTTATGTTTGCCACAACTGCTTTTCAGATTAACGTTTTTTTATTTTCATAATATTTTTATTTTTGTCAGTTTGTTTTGTACTTGAAAAGTTTAAATTTTATAAGTAGGAATAAGGAACTTTCTTATGTTTGCCACAACTGCTTTTCAGATTGACGTTTTTTTTATTTTCATAATATTTTTATTTTTGTCAGTTTGTTTTGTACTTGAAAAGTTTAAATTTTATAAGTAGGAATAAGGAACTTTCTTATGTTTGCCACAACTGCTTTTCAGATTGACGTTTTTTTTATTTTCATAATATTTTTATTTTTGTCAGTTTGTTTTGTACTTTAAAAATTTAATTTTCATTAGTAGGAATAAGGAACTTTCTTATGTTTGCCAAAACTGCTTTTCAGATTGATGTTTTTTTTATTTTTAATAATATTTTTATTTTTGTCAGTTTGTTTTGTACCTGCTTGAAAAGTTTAATTTTAATAAATACCTTTAAATTAAATCATCATTTTTATTTTACAGCCCGTAATACTTCTCAAAAATCATATGTTTCAACTCTCCTCGACCCCTGTTTCAACTTACCTCGGTATGAGGGGAGTTGAAACAAGTTGACTTGTTACGGTTAAGTCGATTTTTAACCACTATATTTAACGCATAAAATTTCTTTATGTTAGTCATTCGCAAGTGTAAAGAATGACCTATCGATTGGTACTAATATCATACGATTTCTGTCTATAATATTTGGTGTATGAAATAAAATGTGAAAATTGTTTCAACTCCCCTCGGTCTCCCCTACCATGGTAAAAAAATTGTGCTTCGTAAAATTTGTAACGTATAAGTTATTACACGAAGTATATAAATTTCTTTAATTTGATCAAGCCTTTGTGAAAAGCATAAACAAAATTATTATCACTACTGAGCCTTTTGATACAAAAATGTACTTATGATGAACGAAAGAAAGTAGGTATATATAAACATTCTTAACAATCTTGGCTGAAGTCAACGTTCGTTTGTTATTCTTCAAACTGTATCAAAATTTGCTTTAGTAACTAACAGCCAAATCTACGGCAAATTATCATTACAAATTTGTTTTCTAAACGTTTTGGTGTTTTCCTAAAATGTACGATCATTTTTTTTATTTTTTTATTTTTTTTTTTATTTATTTTTTTTTATTTTTTTTTTTATTTGGTACATTATTTTGTTACAATTTATGTTTTCCAGTAATGTAGGCCTCACTGGGTGGCTTGCCCGTGCTGAGGCCTTCATTTTATAATATGAAAATCTAATCTACATATTACATTTAAAGAGAAGATAGTAAATTTGAAAAGAAAATAAAAAATTTAAAATTAAAAATAAAAATACATAATAATACATTTAAAATTAAAAAATAATACAATGAAAATAATCTTGTGTGTTTGTGAGTGATGTGTGTTTATGTTGGTTTTGTGTGTTACGTGTAGGTTTTATTTTTATTTTATTTTATGCTATGACATTTTGGTAATATTGTCTTTTTTGTTGTTTAATCCATTTTGTAATTTTGTGTGTGAATTTATTTTTATTTTCCTCTATTTTAATTTCAATTTTTAGACTGTTGAAAGCTTTTATAGCATGGTATTGGTAGTGTCGTTGTCCAAAGGTTGAATTTACTGTTGGAGTTTTAATGTTTTCTTTGTACGCTTGTCTAACTGGTCTGTTAGTGTTATTTTGTGTATGTTGTGATTTATTTTTTTTGTTAAAAATGTAGTTTAGTAGTGTTTTAACGTATAATTGGCGTATATCTAGTACGTCACAGCTGTTGAATATTTGGTCTGTATCGGTCAGTCTATGTTTTTTTAGTATTACCTTTAAGATCGTTTTCTGTGCGGTTTCTATGTAATTGATAGCCGAGTTTGTTGCTCCTCCCCAAGCAATAATTCCATATTCTATTATTGATTGGCAGAGTGCAAAATATATTGTTTTCAATTGTTTATTTTATTTTTTTTTTTACTTTGATGTTCCTTCGAACTGACGAAAATTGTATTCATATTCGGATAAGCTATTACCATATAAACCATCTACACTATCCCATCATAGAAACAAAATGTCTATTGAATAATGGTAGTCTCATTTTAATTGTTCTTTAATATATGTTTAGACAAAAGCTAATTACCACACATAGAGGTCGGTTTATTTCATTCTCCTTTTTAAAATAAATGGACAATGACCAAAGGGTTCATCGTGACTATTTTTACTGACGGTTTTTACAATTCGATTGTTTTTGAGTAATTGATATAGTAATTGAGTAATTGCAATTTATCCACAGGATGAGACTGCAATACTTCCATCATCATCTTTAGATTAAACTGGGAGTTCCAATTTCTTCAAAACCACCTGTGAAGCCTTGGAGGACTGCCTTATGCAACTTCCTGTTAGTTTGGTCAGCATCGGTACATGTGAAGACAAAGTATACGTCTCGAAAATGAACTTCTAGAATTCGAAGAAACGGAGGCAATAGCAGACGCTTACAGGGAGAATTCCGAAAAAGTGGAAACACGCCTGGCCATGAGCTTGGAACCAAATTTCATCGACGTTGATAACAAGATCTTGCTCCGCCAGATACTCGACAGTTACCCAAATAGAAACGCGATGCAAACATGTTTTAAAAACTTTGTTAATCAGGCAAGAAGCCATGCAGATTTCCAGAACTTGTCTTTTGGTAATGGACTAGACCAGAGTACTGGAAAATATGAAAGCATTCATCCAAACGTGTCTCAAAAGAACAGGAGATCGATCTTTGCAGATATGGTTGTTGACCCGCAGTCATTGAGGTCCTTAAATCATTCCATCATCAATGATGAGAGTCCAGACTCGCCATCTGCAGAGCCTTCTCAGATAAATGCAAGGTGGAACCGTAACTGTTCTGCGGATTGTACGAATCATCAAGCCAATGCATTTGACGCGGGAGAAAATCTCAGGACATATGTAGAACAAAAATTTGAATTTGAGGCAAAACAATATCCAATATGGATAGCGAGTCTGACGATGGGGTCATCGTTGAAAGCCTCTGCCAATAATTCACCCTTCTTCCCACCCAGAGCAACCAAGGTTTCCAACTGATATCCCGCAGTGTATTTAATAACATTACTATAGTATATAATATTAACAAACTAAATACAATTATTTTTCACTTTTTATTTTGTGTATTATTTCACTTAATTTATTTTCAATTTTAATTTTTATCATCATTACACATAGTTTTGGCATCGACATCCCGATTTTTTCTTCTAACATCAGAGCTTCGTGAACTTCAAAAGAACAAATACAATTTTATAATCTACCCAAGTTCATGGGAGGAGATGAAATGGGGTTCAAATGAAATGCAGGTATGTCGATGGGACTCATTAAATTTACAATATACAAACACTTAGCTTGGAAAATTAGAAAAGCCAAGAGACAAAATTATCTGATAATTTCCAATTTGTTGGTAATAAAATGTTGCTTAAATGTTGGAAAGGATAAGATGATATTAAATATGATTAAAAATAATATTGGTTTTTATTCGTCCAATTCCAAAATGTGAAATATCAATGGGGAAATTACTATAAATATCTTGCAGTAAAGTTATCTTCGCACCCGGAGCGCCCCAAACGTTTGACTGACATCCCTCACTCTTTTAATAAGAAAATATGAATGTTGTGTAACCCATTGGCATACCGACTTTTAATTTTTACATCTGTACAATTCTACTTTTTAATTATTTTTTTCTAAATTACACAAACATTGCAATTGTTTTAAAATCTACCCAATACGCGGTAGGAGTTTTAGCAGCCTCAATACGGTTTATATAAATAGTAATAAATAATAAAAATATTCCCATCCAACTAAGGGAAAGACCGCCTCACGAAGGTGGCATTCAGAAATAGGCGGATTTAACTAATAAATGCAAATTTAAAAAGTTTAAGAAAGTTGTTAGATGGTTCGAACATGAAGAATGGAGAGACAGAGAAGAGAATAGATGTCGGGGGCGACTGAAGCCCAGTTTCTCGTGTTACATATATTTTGCCGTTAAGGCGATGCTCGACGTCGTGTAGTTTTTTAAAATGAGCCGCTATCAATAACAACCCGTACGTAGATGGCGATAAGGTTTAAATTCCCGCTTAACACCATCCGCCTGTTTTGCTTTATGCAAGAAAAAAACATGGCCAAAAGGTGCCTTTTATTTTATTTTGAGGATGTTCAGGCACAATATGTAATTTTTTTTCGATCAATTTATAAATAACTTGATTTGCCACATTATACAATAAAATCATAACCGAAAATGATTACGTAAGTAGGAGATTTTGAGCTTTAAAACAGTTTTCATAGGCCTATTTATACATTATTTTTTCTGGGCTTATAAAAAGACTTATCTAAAAAATACTCGATTATTTCAAAGGCCAAGATGTATTCTACTCGCAGTATTTAATTAAAGCATCTGAAACATTTCTAGAAGACCAAATTTTCAAACCAAAAACACATGATTTTTTATTACTACGTATGGCATCGCCTTAAGGAGTTAAAGGGAAATATGTAATAAATCGGTAGAAATTGTGAATGCGGGGGCTTAACACTCTAAACTTAAGTCTTTTTGGGAGATATATCTCCCAGCCTAATCTCAGTTTGTATTACGGTAAGAAATTTGATTATAACAGTGTTTGAAAAAGAGAATACCGCGAAAATTTACCGAAATGCTCAAGAAAAAAAATCTACGAAACAATATTTAGCCCTTGAAAAATAATTGTAAATCTTTGCAAATTTCATAGGCCTTTACATTATTTTTTCTGGGCTTATAAAAAGACTTATCTAAAAAATACTCGATTATTTTAAAGGCCAAGATGTTTTCTAGTCGCAGTATTTAATTAAAGAATATGAAAACCAAAAACACATGATTTTGCATTACTACGTATGGCATCGCCTTAAACTATACGTCTCAATTTGTACTCTTCTTACAACTAACAATTTTGTATTTATTTTTATTTTTACAATTTTCTCTTTCCCTAATTTTAGAGAAAGAAATTCTTTTTTCACTATATGGGAACACCATTATTGAACCCAGCTATAAATTGCATCCGGAAAAGAACTTTAAAAGCATGCTTACTAAAAGCATCAAACATGCACCGAAAAGCTTTGTATAAACATCTGAAAACAAAGCAAATACTTATTGATAATTCAAAACAAAGCAATAAATTGCTTTTAAATACGACTCACTCCGTTCATTTTTGGGTATTTTAATTCCATTACAATGTTTTACAAATGGTTTTAACCGATTTCGTTAGAAATATTGATAAGAGAATATTAAAGGTGATAATGATAAATCACCCGTACAGGTAAATTTATGCCCAATTTTGGTGACTTCCTAAAATTAAGTAATAATGACTCATATTTTAGTAACTGTAAGTATGTCCTTGTTGATACGACCTGCTATTTTTTTGAATAAAATTGTATTAAGGGTGGAAATAATAATAATTCGGGTCTTAATATAAAAACTTATTTAAGCCAGTATGAGAATAGGAAAAAAAATTATAATTTTTTAAAGATTTAATTTGGATATCGTACAAATGATATTAAATCTGATTTTTATTTGATTTGGTTTTACGCCCAGCTGGGTCTTTTCATTGATTATATTATTCAGAATATACCTAATATTCTAAAAAAGTGTGAAACGAAATTAATGTTAAAGCAAGAAGTAATGTCAAACTAATCTATAATAGTATAAAATAAAGTCGCTATCCGCGTCTTTCTGTTTGTGCGCTTAGTTCTTCTAAACTACGCAACGAATTTTTACAGGGTTTTCATTATTATTTATAAAAATTCTTCCTGAAGGTTTAAATATATCAAGTTTCTAAGGTTTATAAATTATTAATTGCATATTCCCATACAAAACATAAATTACAATTACCACTTGGATAAAATGTCTCTATTAAAACTTTCAGAAAGAAGAATAAGCACAGATTTAATACTGTTACAAAGAATACTACATTTTAAAATTGACTGTCCCGAATTACTTCAATGTATCAATATCCATGTTCTCAAAAAATCATGCCGACATTTCTTACCTTTTTACTTCAATAACACCAGGACACTAGCTTACCAAAATTCTCCGTTTCCGAGACTTCACAATCTCGGAAACAAATATTCTGATCTGGGTGATATATTTCATTTGAAAACTAATCAGTATAAATGTTTTACATTCTATCACTTTTATTCTTCTAGACACAAATAGACCTATGTACCCATATAACTTTTCCGCTTCTACTATTTTGTTTTGTTGAATCTTTTAAATTCAATTATATGCGTGAGGATTAATTTTTGCCATTTTGTTTACATTCTTCTTTATTGTATTAATTTTTAAGTGTTTACTCTGATACAAAATGCTTGTATTTTTTTTAAGAAAAGCCCACTAGGGCGTGTAATAAATAAATATATAATACATGCAAATTATATTTATTGGAAGTAGAAAAACGTCGATGTTTTTTAGTGAATGTAAAGCAAAATTTTCTGTCGCTTACATTGCTAACGCCGGCTTAACTTTAAGAGATTCCTCAAAATGATGTACTGCGGAATTATATATCTTGAAAAGGCCTGAAGAAAAATTCTAACTGAAATTTGTCTATCTCATAAGGTTAACAACCAACAACACCGGGTACGCGTCAGCTAGTAAACTAAATAAGAAACATTATTGATTTAACAAGTTGTAACAGAAAGAGACTTAAATAATGACTAAAAGACAAATAACTTAAACTACTTTATCTACTCGTACACTATTATAACATGTAGGAATTCTGCATTTGAAAATAACGTTTAAATACATATTACAAGTTTTATATGTATTTACCAAACGAAAATGTAAAGTGTAATCAATACGAGTCTCACTTCTGTACCTTATGGAAGCCCAAACCCAAACCCAAAAGTTTTCCAAAAACCCCATCATTTATGGTAGGATAACCGTCGATATTTTCAATTACTTGGAAAGTAAAAGAAAAATAATTATTCAAATATATACTGCACGGAGAACAATGAGTATTTCTAACTTATTAAATTATTGGAAATCCGATTAAAAACGGGATTTCAGGCCGTTTCCTGATAAACTTTTAGTGTATATAATATTTCAGACATCGTGATAAAACATTCGTATTTTACTAAAAGTTTATTAGGAAACCTATCAATTCATCCATTAAGGGACGGCAATCCCGTTTTTAACCGGGCTACGAAATATTTGAAGAGAAATTTAGTAAATTAGTAATTTTTCTGCGTCTGACTATGAACATATAAGCAACTAACGAACCATCACGCCATTTCCCCGCAGGGGTAGGCAGAGAAGACGGACCGCCAAACAACTCGGTCTTGGCACACACTCCTTGCCTCATTCACATTCATACATCGCCTCATACATACTCTTCTATTATTCTGACTCTTGACATGGACCGACTCAAGTATCTGATTCACTTGGTCGTGCCATGTCTTCCTCGGGCGTCCCCGACTTCTGCTACCATTCACATTAAACTTACATAAGCCTTGCACTCTTTGCGGATCTCCACATTTCTCACACGATCATATATGGTTTTACCACACATACGTCTCAGTTATCCCATTTCTACAGCATTCAGTCTACTTTCATCCTTTCTCTGCCAGTTCCATGCCTCACTTCCGTACATCAGGGTAGGTACCAGCATTCCATTGTGGACTGCTAGCTTCGTTTCTTTGGACAATTTTTTGTTAGCACCAACTGCATTCAGTCCTCCATTGATGGAGTTACCTGTCATCACATTACCGTCCATCACGTCGCCAGCCCTTTGGTATCGCAAAGAGAAGGAAGGAACTTGAAACATTTAAGTAGGTATACATAAACTTTCTTAACAATCTAAACGTATTTTTTTAGGCCGTTTCATTGTTCAAAGTGCATCAGCCTAGACACTCACAGCCAAATCTACTCCTAATTATCATTAAAGCTCAGTTATATTTAAGTTTTGCTGTTTTCCAGAAATGTAACGTCATTCGTATTGATGTTCTTTTAAAATGTTTTTAATCCTATTCTCAGTCGGAGAAGCTATAACCAATAAAATCTATATTACCCTATTGAAGTAACCAACTTTCTATTCCATAATGGTAGCTTCATCTTAATTTTTATTTAATGTATGTTTAGTCAAAAGGTAATTACTCCTAATAGTTGGTTAATTCCAGTCCAACCTATTTTAATAAATGGACGGTGCTAAGAGGGCACATTCTAACAATTTATATTGACGGTTTTTTAAACTAAGATTGTTTTGAGTATTTGATATCCTTAATTGTAATTTAACCTTACATTTTAAAAATGCATTTAACACAGCATTATGCATTTTACAGCAAGGAATTAACGGCAACAATGTTTCCCAATGAGCAATTGAGAATCCTGCACTGCTTTTCGTGTGACCGCGAATGAGCAATGAACGTGTGCCAAGACAGTGTTTCGTGGTGGTTTATCCTCTCTGCCAACCCTTGCGGAGAAACAGAGTGGTGATTCGTTAGCATATAGGGCTTTAAATCCTTAGTTTCTTCTCAAAACCGTTATTACGGTAATAACATTTTATAACATAAATTATAACAGAAATTATTTGACATTATGTACTAAATTCCACTAGTATAAAAGTATTTGTACAAAAGAAAATCCAAACACTTAAATGCCTTTATATAATGCATTTTTCGAGAACAAAATTTTTGTTCAAATTGTAATTATAATATTTATTTATTATTAACTTATTAATTGTTACTTCCTCAGAGATATAGGAAATTGTTAAACATTTTAAATGTGCGTTTCTGATTTTATTCGCTAGTATTTTCTCAATATTTTCGTGGGACAAATATAAATGAACCGAATTAAAAAAAATGTACAAGAAGAAAGAAGCATTATTTTCAAAAACAACGGTATTCTTACAGGTAATAATTTTTCAGGTATTTATTTTCATAAAAATAGAAAAAATGATTAATGACTTACACACATGAATTGATTTGTTTTCAATATCTGATTAAAACCATACGAATTTAATTTGAACGAATTCCTCAAAAATCAAATAGAAAAATAAGAAAATTTTTGTTCTGTAAACACCATTCATTTGAAACCTTGATCACACCTAAACATCTCAAAATGGGGGTAGAATAACAATGTAGTATTTAGGTATCTTAATAAAGCCATTCAAAATCATTGAAAAGCCATTAAACATAATAGATACCATTAAACAAAGACTATTTGTAAAAGGCCAAAAAATACATCGCAAAGGCTAAACGAAATCATACATTAATATGTATTTAAAAAGAACTTGATACGTCTACATGAATTAAAGTATTATAAATACTTTTGCTTTCTGTATATTATTCCTATATCTCGCAATTTGGAATCCATTTTTATTTTCATGTAATGATCATATTTCTAAGTTAAAGTTAACTGTTTATGTTGTTGAAGGTGTAAATTAAATATTTTATGATTTTAATGTAATCATATGTGCTTAATGTTGTGTAATCTATAACATTATTGTTTCCCGTATATTATTCCCGCATAATAAACCATACTAACTTGATTTATTGTCTTAGTGTAGGAAAGTGAATAAACATTAATAATATTATATCTTAAAATTATTGCTAGTGTTTTTCTCCTCCGACTTCTTCCACCTTCACTACCGTATTAACATTTCTAAACAGTCATGCCACTAATAACAACAAACTCAAAAACTTTCAGCGATATCATTTTAAACTTTCAGTCTCTATAATTGGCACAATAACCCATACTAACTAATAACCTTATGCCACTTAACTTCAACATTTGCAATGAATGTTATTAAAAAGTCCTAATCATAATTCTAAGTAATTCCAAGTCTAAAATTCATACAATTTCACTCTTTTTGATTATTAAAGACAGATGACCAAATTGAAAAGTTATATTTTAGAATGCTAGTATGAGAGATATGAAGATAATTTTTTATATTCTTTAAATCTTTGGAAATCCTTACCATAAAACGCAAAACTTTTCATAGCCCCGTTGGAGAGCAGAGTTTGAGCAGAGTTTTTTTGAGATGCCTCGATAGAGTATTTCGACTGCGGAGAAAAGTCAACATTACATAATGAAATGAAAATAGTGTTTTTTGTGGTACTGAATATATTTATCATAATAAAGAATATTTTAATGAAGCACATTACATTGCCGGTTAAATGAATTAATCTTTTGAGTAGATAGTAGAATATCAAACTTAGAAAGAATTTCACTAGACAGGGTGAAGGATTTGCAGAAATCTCTGGCGGGGTCGTCACTTTTAGACTGTCTCTTAAACTCTGCGAATTTGTTTACACAATGCTTCCATAATTGGCACGTTTTATTGGAACTATACAATAAAACTGCATTTTTTTTCACTTGCTCACTTTTCCTCCTTTCGATCTCCGCATTCAGGAAATCGACAAGTCTTTGTACTTTTGCACCGCGGATTTTGCAGCGTTGTAACATTTCGTTATTTTTCGCTTGCACACTTTTCCTCCTTTCGGTCTCAGCATTCAGGAAATCGACAAGTCGTTGTATATTTTCACCGCCGATTTTGCAGCTTTGTAACATTTCGTTATTTTGTCGCATCATGCGCTGTATGATCTGGTGAGTGGAATCAGTCTTATCTTCTCCGTTGTCTGTTGAATCGTCACTGCCAATGTTGGTAAATCTTGCAATCTCGCGATGATGTGATTGGACGCCTTGCAAGGAGCTACAGGTTGACCTTGAAACTGGTTTGAAGATCTCAGTAGAATCTGCTGGCGATGCTGGAAGTCTCGGAATCTCGTTATTTATGGCGGAATGATTTAAAGAACTTGATGACGGTGACCCATTTTCTGCCTCTGCAAGAAATCTTCTTGTCTTCTTTTGGGACATGCGTGGAACAATGCTGTCATAGGTCTCCAACATTCTTCCTCCACTCTGCTGATCTGTGGTGTTTGATCTATCGGCAATGCTCATCTTCTGGATTTTATAGTTCTGATCCACGACAGAATTTTGGCCAGACAGCATGCCCGGGTTGAAGTGTCTGTGCATTTTTGTGTGAAAATATTCGACGTCAGATCACCAAAAAAATCAATTAATACGATTAACAACTTTCACTTTTTTCACGAAATTATCGACTGAACGAATAATATTTTAAAATAAAATATAAATCCCTTCAGCACGAGATAACGAAGATATCACACAATACCTCCGAACGAAATATCAAGCGCGACTGATTTCCAAGAGGCAAGTATGGGCTTATATAGTCGGCATAAACTTTCCCCACCCCGAAAACGATTTAGCAACCCTAGCGGCTAGAAATGGAACTAGCAGAAATATAATTAGCGGATCAAGGGTGAGATTGTCTTACCTCAATAGAGTTTAAGTGGTAGCTTAAATAGTTGGAAAATATTCTTTGTCACAACATTTTAAAAGCCTTTACAAAAGGTGAATTATATAAATCACAAAAAGATGTATATCAAAGAAAAAATCTTAACAATGTGAAATATTTTAAACTTTGTTTAATTTTTGATCTGTTTCTATAATTGTTATAATAAAACAATCCTTTTTAACCCAGGCGTAGTGTGTTCAATTCCTCGGCTGGCTAAGTCCTTCATCACAACACAAGCAACATTTTCAGCTTACGGTGTTGGTAGTAGGAGATTTTCAAATATTGTCAGGTTATTTGCAGTCCGGGAATGTTTGTCTTTCTTTAAAAAAATATATATATATAAATCCACATGTTACAAAAACAATATGTTTTTATACAAGGTGAAGGTTCAGTGTGCACCGAAACCGGTAGGTTTAATATATTATAAATGTATACAATTAAATGGTATTAAAAACAAAGCCTTTTTACTCTAATTATTATAGATAGAGAATTCTTTTATGTGTTATGTATTATAGTCACTATGATACATAACACATAGTATTTTTTTCTGAAATATAATTCTGTTTCTAAGATTTTTATTGTAATGAAATAATAACACCGTTTTCTTTCTCACTGAAAGTGAACTATTAGTCTAATTAATTAAAAATATTTAAAACAATACATTTACGTGACTGATTTGATTAATAAATTCTATTATATGTATAGATAAACTAATATACCTATTTATTTATGCTTCAGGTACATTTTATTGAACAAGAAAATCATACATAATATTTTTAAATGTTAAATAATATTTAATCTTTATTGTAAAGTTCTTCATTCTAAATTTAAAAAACTTAAATAACTCAGTGTTTAATTCGTTCATTGCTTTCACTGAGTAATATTATAAGTATCTTTGTGATGAATTATTTTATATTAATGATGTTCGATTGTTTTACTGTTTTTTAATGAAGAAATACCCTTTTTCGATAATAGTACCTACACCATTTTACGCAGGTATTAATAGTACATTTGAGGACTATTTTAATTCCATTTCAATATTTCTTAATTATGTTAAACCGATTTCTCGGAAATATCGATAAGAGAACATTAAAGGTGGAAATGCTAATCTCCTGGACAAATAAATTTTGTGGCCGATCTTAATGACTCATAATAATTATTAATTATTTATGACTCACATTTTAGTTCCTCTTAAGATGTTCTAGTAAGCGCAACCTGCTACCTTTTCTATAAAATTAAAATTAGGGTTGAAGTAATTATTCGGGAATTGCGTGTTCGAGAATTTGAACCAATTTTCGAGGTATTATTTTTATAATATATTTATTTATTACTAAATTAATTAACTTTAAAATCAGAATTTCATGTTCGGCATTTTACAATACTAAATCCGTACCGACTATTATTTGTTGAATCGTGGTTATTCAAACTTCATCGTTATTTATTCCGAATATTCTTGTAATATATACATTATCCTTACTATTTAATTACCCCATTTCTAATAAATGGACTTTGATAAAGTAGGTAAATTCTAATAATTTAATGAAGGTTTTATTCTAATAACGGCTTTCGGACATTTGCTATTCCTAATAATTCAAAATATTAACTGTGAAATAATTGAAAATATGTTGCACTGTTTTGAAACACATTGATCAGGTATCGAAGCCAGTTTTTAAAAATTGCTTAATTTATTTGCGAATTGTCGTTTCATTTTTAGAACATAATTTTTTCAACCCCCTTATCTAAACAAAAAAAAATAAACCACTCTTAGGTATAGATAGGTTTTAAAAGTATTAGTTTTTGACAATGAAAATTATTTTTCCATGTAGGTAGTAGTTGGTGATATAAAAATAATAATAATAATAATAGCATGTCCGGGTTCTATAGATTGGAAGTGATAGGTTTGGGTTAGCCTAACAGATACAAAGTCGTTTTAGATATCTGCAAAACAAAATATATTCCAGCCAATGAAATGAAAATAAATTAATTTAGTCATAGGTTTCTGTTTTATTCAACTGATGTCATACGAAAATAAAGCATTAAAATGAAAAGTGGTATGAAAAGTAAGCAACACTATATAGCATAAAATAATACATTTCATTTTTCTAAAATAAGTTATTTAATTTGTAAAGTATGGGACATAAAATTTTTCATTGACTCTCTTATAAAATGTATGCAGAGAATGTAAGCTTCGTAATATAAGTTTTACGGAAAGTGTATTTTATCTTAAATATGAAATAAAAAAATGTGGTTGGTATGTATTAAAACCAACGAATACCAAATTTTGATCAGATTTAACTAATAAATATCAGAGACCCATAAAAGCGTATCGGCTATTTCAACAGGTAAATCGAATATATATTTAAGCTGGTCAGAGTTTTCAACCGAGTCATAAAATGATGATATGTTCGGCAGGAGGTGATGGAAGTTTTGGACTCTGGTGTTGGGTTTCTGAATTAATTAAAAACATTCTCATTAATGTTTGTAATCATCTACACTAATGTCTGCAAATATGTGGCACCGTGTCTTCAAATATTTTTCTTCTCTTCTATTGTGTCACGTTTGGATGAAAGCTGCAATATTTTTCTATCGGTCTTCTCCGGTTCTCCAGGACTCTTTGGGTGTTTTGACGATTGGAATTGCCGCTCTTCCGGTTTTCGTAGATCTGATAGTACTCGTTGAGAACTTTTTGATTTGGGTGGCTGTCGAGGATTTTTATTGTTCTTTGATGTATGTTTGGACAGAAGTTAATTATTACACCTAGAGGTTAGTTTATTTCACTCTCCCTTATCAAATAAATGGACAATGACTCAGATGGTTAATCTAAACCATATTGACGTATCCAATGTCCAATGTAGTTCCAATGTCTTCAAAAACACCTGTGAAGCCTTGGAGGACTGCCTTATGCAACCTCCTGTTAGTTTTGTCAGTATCGACACATGTGAAGACAAAGACAAAGCCTCTGAAAATGAACTTCTAGAATTCGAAGAAACGGAGGAAACAGAAAACGCCGAAAGGGAGAGGTCCGAAAAAGTGGAAAATCGCCTGGCCATGTGTTTGGAACCAAATTTCATTGACGTTTATAACAAGATCTTGCTCCGCCAGATACTAGACAGTTAACCAAATCATATTGTTCGCTTCTCACAACTAACAAATTTTCTCTTTCACTAACTTTATAGAAAGAAATTCTTTTTTTTACCATATGGGAACACCAATTTTGAACCCACCTTTCAATTACATCAGCATTTTAAAAGCATGCTGAAAAGTTTTGTATAAAAATCTGAAAACAAAGAAAGTACTTATTAATGACTTAAAGCAAAGCAATAAATTATTTTTAAATAGGTACAACTCACTCCGCTCAATTTCGGGAATTTGCAGGCTAGATCATTTGAGGACTATTTTAATGCCATAACAATGTTTGAGAAATGGTATAAATATTTCTTTAGAAATATCGATAAGAGAACATTAAATTTGGCAATGATAATCACCAGTACAGTTAAATTTATGCCCAGTCTTGGTGATTCATAATAATAAAAGAATACTAACGACTCATATTTTAGTTGCTCTTAGTATTTCCTTTTTGGTACTACCTGGTATTTTTAAATATAATTGTAATAAGGGTTGAAATAATAATTAAGGTCTTAATTTATTAACTTATTTTAGCACGTACGAGAATAGGATTTTTTTTCTATATATTCAATTTGGATATCGTGCAAATGATATTAAATCTGATTTTTATTTTATTTGGTTTTACGCACAGCTGGGCATTTCCTTTACATTGGTTATGTTATTCAGAATATATCTAATATTCTAATAATGTGTGAAACGAAATTAAACCTTAAGAGATTCCTCAAAATAATGTACTACCGAATTATATATCTTGAAAAGGCCTGCAGAAAAGTTCACCATGTAATATGTCTAATATAACAAGTTGAAACAGAAACATAAAATATAATGGAAACTTAAATAATGACTAAAATACAAACAACTAAAACTACTTTATCTAGTAGATGCCATTTATACGGATTATTCTAAAGCATTTGACCGTGTTAATCATTATATTCTTTTACAAAAGTTATTAGGTCTAGGAATTCACGGTGACCTCTATAGATGGATCGCATCATACGTCAATAATCGGCACCAAATCACGGTTGTCAATGGTTTTGCATCTTGCTTAACGGAAATCGTCTCAGGTGTGCCCCAGGGGTCGCATCTTGCTCGCACTCTTATTTAATATTTATATAAATGACATTTACGTATGCTTTAAAAATAGTTACTTTGTTTTATACGCGGATGACATGAAAATTTATAAAGCTATACAGTGTTTACCTGATTGTATGGAATTGCAAAGCGATCTTGATAATGTGTGCGTATATTGTGAATCAAATTTATTGTCCTTAAACATATCTAAGTGTCACTCAATTACATTTACTAGAAATAAAAACAAAATCATCTATCCATACAACTTGAATAACAAACCTTTACAACCTATGTCTACGTGTAAAGATCTAGGTGTTTACTTAGATAGCAAATTAATTTTTGACAAGCACATTGAACACATTATTTCAAAATCCTACAGAATGCTAGGTTTCTTATTAAGAATATGCAAAGTTTTCAAAATTGCTAAGACTCTGAAAATTTTGTTTTGTTCATTGGTCAGAAGTCCACTGCGGTATGCTTCCACAATATGGAATCCTCAATATAAGGTATACATAGATTTAGTAGAAAGTATACAGAATAAATTTTCGAAACATTTACTCAAGAAATACAACAAAACTACAAATAATATGTTAACTTTACAAAAAAGACGCACATTGTCGGACCTGTTGTTTCTACATAATCTGCTAAATAATAAAATAGATAGTCCCGAATTGCTATCCGTCATTGGTTTAAATGTTCCAACCAGGCGTACCAGGCACACTACACTATTTCATATTGAAACCAACAATACCAATGCAGCAAACAACTCGGTAATTACTCGCGCAATCACAACATACACCCATTACGAAAAATTACTATATTTAGACATCTTTCATGATTCTTTTCTAACATACAAAACTAACTTATTAAATTTCTTAGCATAACATATTTCAAAAATATTTTCACATCATTTTTCAAAATTTCTATGTATTAACAGTCAATTACAATTCGTGAGCTTATTATAATTCTTGTTTTCAATTCATTTATTATTATCTATCCACACACTTCCTTCCTTTTATAACAATCGCAGGCGAAATTACGTAATGATATTTTATGGACATACGTAATAGGTACTACAACTATGTAATAACTAAAAATATCTAAGTGTATCTTATTGTACTGTGTATGTCTTAACAAATAAATAAAATAAATAAAAATCTACACTACTATAACATGTATGAGTTCTGCATTTGAAAATAATAAGTTTTTTTTTTTTTACTAACCGAAAACGTAAAGTATAATCAATACGATTCTCATTACTTTATCTTATGGAAGCCCAAACCAAACCCAAGATTGTTTCAAATCATTTATGGTAGGATAACCGTCGATATTTTTAATTACTTGGAAGGTGAAAGAAAATTAATTATTCAAATATATACTGCACGGAAAACAATGAGTATTTATAATTTATTAAAAATCTCTTGAAATTATTGGAAATCCGATTAAAAACGGGATTTCAGGCCGTTTCCTGATAAATTTTTAGTGTATATTATATTTCAGACATCGTGATAAAACATTCGTGTTTTACTTAAAGTTTATTAGGAAACCTATCAATTCATTCATTAAAGGACTGCAATCCCGTTATTAAGCGGGTTACGAAAAAGTAGAAGAGATACTTAGTAATATTCAATATTAGTACCTATTCACTTCAATTCCTCGGCTGGTTAAGTCCTCCATCACAACACAAGCAAGATTTTTAGCATACTATGGTGGTAGTAGGAGATTTTCAAATATTGTCAGGTTATTCGTAACACGCGAATGGTTGTCTTTCTTTTTAAATAAATAGTAATTTTTCAGCGTTTTGACGATGAACGTAAGTATACAGGTATATACGAGTATAAACGTTCTTAACAAATGTTACGTATATAATCGTAACAAAGTAAGAACTTCTCCTTCCCCACATAAAAGGAACTGTGTGGGATGCGCCTGGCAACACTTTTCTTCAAGGTGGCAAGATTGGAATCGGAAGGAAGCAAGCCGTCATTCTTTATTTTTTGGTTCAACGGCTTGGAGCACCGTGGAATCATAAAAACGACGGATCACAGCCTGATCGCCATTTTCAACTTACAAAAGGCAGATGGATTAAAATGGCAATCTAAATATCCCGGCGAGGATAACTCTAATAAGACCAATGGATTGGCAATACAAAGCCACACTTCAAATCCTCAAGTAAGATGTAAATTTGCCTACCCTCCGCTAATTCTGGAACCTCAGATAATATTCATAATTGCTACCTGCTTACCGATGAAATGGATTCACAAGGAGAATCCATTTGAAGCCATCGCTCGCCCGAGCGGTATAATTATTTTGACAAGATGACATCGTACCTGGAAGGCGCAGTTCGCAATAATTTCAAGACTTGAAATGCCCGAGTAACGTATTAACTTCTTGCCCAAAGCTAGATTAGGATGTATAACACTTCTCTGTACTTTGTGCGACTCATCTTTAAATTATATCTATCTAATTTACACTCATAAATTTATCTTCTTATTACAATAACCTAACCTATGAATGCCAGCACTCGTTGTCCACTTAAACCCTGAAATTCCATCAATGGTTTCCTGTTTCCCTTATTCAAACAAAAAAACAGGTGGCGCTCAAGATAAATTCACGCCAAATGTTAACTTCGGCGTTAACACAATCTAAACCTATTTTTTTATGCCGTTTAATTGTTCGAAGCGAATCAGCTTAGTCACTCTTAGCCAAATCTACTCTTAATTATCATTAGATCTTGGTTATGTTTAAGTTTTTGTGTTTTCCAGAAATGTACCGTCATTCATATTGATGTTCTTAATCGTATTCGTAGTCGGAGAAGCTATTACCATTAAAGTATTACCCTATTGGAGTAAACAACATTCTATTAATGGTAGCTTCACCTTAATTGTTATTTAACGGATGATATGACAGAACAAACAGTTTTTGAGTATTTCACATTCTTAATTACAATTTAACCTTAAATTTTTAGAATGCATTAACCAAAGCATTGAATGCACATTTCCGAAAGGAATTAACGGCAATAATGTTTTCCCAATGAGCAACGAAATTCCTTTTTGTATGTCTCCGAATGTCCAATGAACGTGTGCCAAGACAGTGTTTTGTGGTGGTTTATACTCTCTGCCAACCCCCGCGGAGAAATAGAGTGATGGTTCGTTAGTATATAGGGCTTTAAATCATACATAGAAAAAATGTACTGCAATAAAACAACCCAATCGATATTTTGAGACATGCCATCTCAATATGATCAAAGCGTTTAATTCTGCGTATAAATAGGAGATAAAATTCTGACAGCCGAATCGCGAATTATGGAAAAGGAACGTAGCAACCACATGCGGCGTTTAGCTCCATTTGCGGTTACTTCGTTCCTTTCCAGTAATTCGTGGTAAGACTCGAGGTATTTTTCTCCTGTTTGTACACAGCCTAAGCCTATTATTCTCCCATCTATATTTACTAGTGTAAGTTTGGCTAAAACTGCAAGACTCACCAAGCTTTGATGTGATTGAATAAAAATATTTATTTTTTATCTGCATACCGCACAAGAGTCCCAACTGCTCCCAACCGTCTGGAGCCAGTGAGACTATGGCATCCCGAATTGGGGTATGTTACGAGGCTGAAGGTTATGGCGGGGAGGAGATAGGGAGGAGCAAGTTGGGGAACTAGCTGGCTATTTAGATCTGTTTAACAAACACAGCTAAAGCAATTTCAAGCCTCGTTTTCAATTCTGAATGGTGGTCTTACACCAGGCGATACTATTTTAAATAGTAGCTTAATTATGCTATTACATTTTATATATAACATTAAATTTTTTTATTTATTTATTTCGTAACACGCGAATGGTTGTCTTTAACATTATGTGAAAAGATTTGCTTGTTTTTATTTTCATAAGTAGTAGCTATTTATGTAATTTCAGAAAGAACTTATATTTATGGTGTGTTTAATTTTTTCTTTAAATTTAATAAAAACTACGATTAATTCCTTATTCTTATTCTGGGTATAATGTGAGGCTGAAGATAGAAGGGAGTAAAAGGAGATGGAGAGGAGGAAGGTAAGTAAGTAAATGGCTGTTCAGATCTGGTCACCAGACACGGTTAAAATAGTTGAATGGTGGTTTTACACCGGAGTGTCTTCCGCTCTGGAACGTACCGCAAGTATACTACATATTATTTAAAAGATTGAATTATAAAATTACAGATTTGAACCAGCAACCTCCGGATTACTAGTCGAGAGCCTTACCCCTCTGCCATGGAGGCCGAAATAATGAAATAATATCAATTATATTTTCTGATTTTTCGCCAAGCTGCTTTTACATAGATTATAATAACTTAAAATATGTAATGAAGCATGAAATAATTTAAAAAAAATGAAGTTAAAACTAAACTGAAAACTGTTAAAACTAAACTAAATACGAAACATTAACATAACATGAAACATAAACAAAATGGAAACTCAAACAAACTCTCAAAACCTCAATGATATATTCCAGTCAACTAAATTAAAAGATTATGATACAGTCAATATATTTTTTTGCTTTCTTAAAATGATTTGTATCACTAAATTAAATTGACTGCTCCTTTATTCCATTTTATTCATATGTTCTTCTTATTTTGTATCTTTTTTTCTCTCTCTTATTTCTGTATATCCTAACATCTTAACATTGTAATCTAAAGAAATATGGCTACCATAATACGGGCATGTGCCTAGTATGGTGGTTGTAGAAAACAAAAAAAAATAAAGAAACACAAAAATATACTTCTAAAATAATCCATCCAAAAAAAGGCATTCAAGATATCAGTTAAAGTATGAACAAAATTTTATATAATAATTTACATTTACAAAGAAAAACATTTTCAATAGTTTAAATTTGTTTATTACGACATAATATTTTTTTTAACAAAAGTTTAATAAAAATGCAGGTAAATGGAAGTTTTGAACTCGGATGAAGCTCGATGTCAGAGTTACTTAAATGCCTTCTCCAAAATCACCTTTTGTGCGAATTGTGCTTTCAGGTGAGTGCTCGCAAACTTATCTATCGGCTTATTCAAACTCAACAGGATCAACAAGTTCAACAGATCGCCAATGCTTTTCGTGTCTTTGTGGTATTTTTTCAATTGTTGTACGGCGAAGATCTTATTGAGCAGTTTCTCGTCTTGGGCGTCGATAGCACGAGATCCTCCAATCTCATCTACTTTTTCGGGCACGGTATCCTTGTCAGCGTTTACTTTTTCTTCTTTTTTCTTGTATGATCTTAGTTCTTCTTTAGAGACGGCTTCGATGTTTCTTGACCTCTCTGGATGTTCTCTCAGGAACTCTTCCAAAGTTACGCAGATGGTTTCGGAAAAGCTATCAATAGATACAGAAGACGGTGATGGTCCATGGTGATGGTGAAGTCTAGCAGTATTATTCTCAACGATGGAATGATTCGAGGATTTTAATGACGGTGGCCCATTAACCATGTCTGCAAATGTCCTCCTCCTCTTCTCTTGAACAACGTTTGGATGAATGCTGTGATATTTCCCCATCGTCCTTCTCCGGCTCTCCACGACTCGGATGTTTTGACGATTGGCAATGCTCCTCTTCTGATTTTCGTAGTTCTGATAGTACTCATTGAGAATATTTTTAGTTGGATAGCTTTCGAGGATTTGGTAGTGCTGCATCTCGTCTTGGATGTCGTTTGCACGAGGTTCCCATTCCATTCTGAGGCGAGCCCAGTAAAGGTGAGAGCACAGCATGCCGAGGCTAATGTTGTTAATCATTTCTATGCGAAGTTTATCGGCGGCAGATCACTAAATAAAGTTCACTAAAAATTTCATACAATATTATGAATAACAATTATCACTCAATACTACGAGATATTGCCTATTTTAAATAGGTATTGTTAATATATAGTATCCCTTTTGGAACGAGATAACGATGATATCACTCAATCTTAAAGATTAATACTGTCCTTTTCGATACGAAATATAAAAGTACGAATGGCTTGAAAATTTTACAGTATGTGCTTATATAGTGAAGATTAGGTTGACCCTCACCTTATCTCTTTCCCCCACCCTAGTGCAGATTTGATCATGGCGACAAGTAATGGAACTAGTTAGCTTATATTTTTAAAAATCACTCATTGCAGGTGACATTTCCAGATATTGACTGGCAAATCATTTGGTGACGTTTTAATTTATCTGATTTTATTAAGAGGAACCTACATGCCAAAAATGTATATGTTCTTGTGACTTATTCGTGTATATTCTTGGTATACCTTATATCGTAGGTAATAGGCATTAAAATCGCTTGACAAAAGGAGTCTAGAAATGTTCGATTTCAGGCAAAAAAACTGGTTTTTATTTATTTTGTAAATAATTTTATAAGAAAGCAAAAAAGTTAATCAAGTGAAACTGTCACAGATATACTTAGCTATATTACTGTATTTTTAAAAGTTGTTTCCTTTACGCGTTCATACATTTCTATTGAAAAATGTTTTTTTAGTAGTTTGCATTTATATTTTTTATTGAGTAATTTATGTTTTTATTTGTATTCTACTCAAACGAAAGGGTGGAAAAATTGGTGATTTTTTTCCGACATGTCCGACATAAATATTTCAATCACTCAGTTAACTGTAAGGTACCTACGCTAAAGAAGTGCACGAAAATTCGTTCTGTCTTTTTCGCATAGTTACATTTTTTTTTGTAGTAGGTTTGGAGATATTAAAGATATCATTATAAAAATATGTTTCTTAAAACTTATACGATGAATACGTTTTTATAAGATTGTTTAGAAATACTTGGAATACTACTACTTCATCATAAAATTCATTAGGAAAGAAGTTTTAATGAACGTTGATAGAAAGTAAAGAAATTCTTCCACCTCCATATGGTAAAGTTTTTTACCAACTGTAATATCAAGTATAAACAAAATCAATCTCAATACTAAGCCTTGGGGTAACCATTCCAGAGTGTTACAAAGAAAAACAGTGCTAGAAAAATATACAGATTTTTCAATCTAATTCAATTTAATGGGACCCTTAGCATTATAGCTCAGTTGGTAGAGCACTGTCCCAGAAAGACAAGGGTCCTGGGTTCGAGTCCCAGATGTGACCGTTTCCTTTTCTGATTTTTCTGTTTCAGATTTTCGTTTAGAAATCACTAATATTGTCTTCAATATTTAAATATTACAATTTGAGGTTTTACTCAAGAAAGTTATTCCGAAAAATAAATATTCATTCTAGACTTGCAGAAAAGTCAACAGATGTCGCACATTAAAATAAAAAATAAGATAGGTTTATCTAAAAAGATGCTGTCTGGATTGCATTTAGTTCGGGTTGAATCTTGCGATCATACATAAATATATTTGCCAATAAAAATGTGCGATGAAAAAATGAAGACAATGTTAGTAGTTCTTATTCGAAGTATGATACAGTTAAAAGTGACCGAGGGGAATAGGGTCCCATTAGCTCAGTTGGTAGAGCACTGTCCCGGAAAGACAAGGGTCCTGGGTTCGAGTCCCAGATGTGACCGTTTCCTTTTCTGATTTTTCTGTTTCAGATTTTCGTTTAGAAATCTCTAATATTGTATTCAATATTTAAATATTACAATTTGAGGTTTTACTCAATAAAGTTATTCCGAAAAATAAATAAAAATGATATTTAATATAATTTACTTCCGAACGTCGGAATTTCATCCAAGACCTCCGAATCGCTAGTCCAGAGCCATACTCCTTGACTACGGAGGGCGACTTATATTCCAATTCTTATTGACAAATCAATTCCAATCATGAAAATAATTTTCTGTTGAAAATACTTTATTAATCGGTAAGCCCTTTATTGAATTGACATTAAAAAATTACAATTAAATTCAAAGCAAATTTGTGACCCTTCAACAAAAGTTACGCAGGACTTAAAGACTTTCGAATGCAAAATCATTTATATTTGTTTTTAAAATGTAATCGCTTGGAAATCTTATAAATGATTTAAATACAAGTCTAATATATTAAAACTCAAGTTTCATAAATTATTACATTTTAATTATTTATTATGTTTTCTTTTGATTAATATGGCTCCTACAATACAGCTTGAATCTGTTAACTGGTGCAGACTTTGTGTTTTACGGCAGCGCTTGATAATATTGCATTTATTTGTATAGTAAACTATTTTGTGTATTGGCTTTGTTCTTTTTTGTAGCCTATTGCGAGTAAAACACATCTTGGCCTTTGTAGAACGTGAGCAATCTTTTTATATGCCCAGAAAAAATACAGAATCAGGCCGATTAAATATGTTTTAAGTACAAAATCTCCTACTTAACGAACCGCTTTTCAGGTATGGTTTTATTGTATATAACAAATTAAGTTCTTCGAAAATCAATAGCAAAAACATTAAATTATATCTGCACGAACTCTATAAAGTAAGATACATATATATATTATGTTTTTTGGAGATTTATTTTTTTCGTAAATACATATTTTTCTTATGTGCTATTATTAAATTAATACTCCTCCTCGACTGGAGACTTTTAGTGCGTTTTATCGAGCAAATATTCGTTGTGCAAGAATCGCGGGTACTCTCCATGCATTCTCATAAACAGGTATCTGAGGAACTTTTTTTGAATCTGTTATAATTTCTCAATGTATTTTTACTGGTATGCGGTAAGGAGTATGCAGTATGAGGCAGTGTATAAATGTGAATGAAGCAAGGAGTATGTGCCGAGACAGAATTATGTGGCGGTTCATCATATCAGCTAACACCTGCGGGTTATATTAACATAACGGATAGTTATTAATAAAAAATATTTCGCATCAAGAGTTATTTTTTCCATGGAAAATATAACTAATTACAAATGTTTTTTTTAAATCAATGATGTTAGTAACCAAATAATGGTATTTTTATATCTATCACACCGTGTTTTATTTTTTTTTTATCACACCGTGAAGTTAAATCAAATATTTAATTATTGTGTATAAAAATTATTATTGTTTATAGAAATAATTATATATTATTAAAATGATATATTTGAACATAATAATTTGGTTTCACGTCCTTGGTACAATCATTATTTCACATCTTAGTTTAATTTTATAAAAAGGGCAGCAGATTACACCTACAAGCACATCTTTTAAGTAATTAAAATATGACAATTAGTAGTATATAATTATTGTGAGTCACCAAGACCGGGCACAAATTTATTTGTCTAAGAGATTAACATTTCCACCTTTAATTTTCTTTTAACGATGTTTCTGAGAAATCGGTTGAAACTAACTGTCACTTACAATGCAATGGAATTAAAATGGTCCTCAAATGATCTAGCACGAAAATTCCCTGAAATGTCATTTGCTAAGTGAATTCCATTTAAAAATATGTTTTACTTCATATAAATTTATATCTTATGTTTCATGTTTTTCGGTCCAGCTTTAACAAATTAATTTTTATAGGAAATTAATGTAAGGATGCTATTTTGGAATCCTTTTTAATAAGTTCATTTCCCGGTATAATTGAAACATGGTTTCAAAAATAGAAAGGGTACCCATAACTTAAAGCAAGGAATCGAAATACAATTTTAAATAGTTTTCAAAAATAGAAATTGGATTTGGACTCTTATTTTATTAATTACATGTGAAGATTTTTAAAAAAAATGGTTCGAAATAACGAATACATGTATTTGTATATTAAAAGGTATTCACTGTACATATAAGAGACTGTAAATAAGATTATTATTAATTGATAATTTTCTGATAATTTTCTTGTCATTAAGGTGACACATGACTCTAATAACGGGGGTTTGCTCGACACTCACGTTTTAATTATTTCTGATGATTGTATTACTAAAACGTCAAATATTTATAAAGGGGTAGTTAAAATAATAATATTTGAATACCATTAAAATATTTTATGTAAAAGGATTTGAAAATTTGATACAACTTTTTTCGACTGAAAAATGGATTTGATTTGTTTCGAGGGTAGACTCTAGAAACATTAGAGATTTTAGTAATAAGTTCATCAGAAATAATTCAAATGAAGCCCATGGAAATACTGATTTCATAGTCCTGCTAGGGCAAAGTCGACCGTAGGTCTGTCCATTACGCCGGGCTGCGGGCAGAATATTGTTTTTACACGATTTCATCATTTATGTCGTTAAGATTCCTACTTTATTTAGGAGATTTAATATCGGAAATTCTACCGCGGGGCTCTCCAACACACCAGAGCCGCGCGTGGAATATTTTACGTCGTTAAGATTCTTTCTTTATTTTAGGGTATTAACTATAAACAAAATCAATGCCATTACTGAGTATTGCGGTAATCCTAAAATATTTCAAATAAAATTTACACGACAGTTTTGGCATGCGGTGTTAACATTTAAGGAGAAAGAAAAGTTAAATAAAAACGAAATGATATAAATGTCAGTTAGGATAGATTTAGAAATATTATTTAAGACTCTTAAAATCAATTTCGTCCTTTGTAGTTATCAAACTACAAGCTATAATCTGCATTTAATTATCCTTTGTTTATATACCAACCAAGTTACGCGTAAGTATTATTGTTTCCTGAAATGTGTTGTCATAATGTAATTTCTGTTAAACAGACCTTTAATTGTATTCGTATTCGGAGAAACAATTACAATTAAAATCCGTATTATCCCAACGGAGAAACCAGCTATCTATAGAATACAACTAACTTCACCTAAACTGTTATTTAATGTATACATGAGAAACTTGTTAAAGCGTTTAAATTTAAACAAAAGCTTTCCCAATAAATTGGGGTATTGAAAACAGTTTTATCGTTAATACGTCTCAGGACCGTTTTATTTTATGGGAAAAATGAATTAGAAAAAAGTGAACAATTCCAAGTTCATTTTTTAAGCATACAAATAAATATGGACAAATAACGTTAAACTATATGATTCTCAGTTGTTTTAATATGTTACCTGCTGAAATTAAAAACTGTGTCCAAAAAAAACCATTTGTGAACTTAATGAAGACTTGGCTTACTGAAAGAATTAATTTGTATTAGCTTACAATAATATATTACTCTAAAGACTTTTAAAATTGTTATTTATGTTTTCATAAGTTTCTTTCGCTATTTTTCTGTAAAATTTTTAATTTTTCGTTTTATATAATTGTAAAAATGTAACTGTAAACTCACTATTATAAGATTTATGAAATAAAGAACCCGTTAGACAATTTGCTAAAAAGTAGTTAATCGGGACTTTTTGCCTTATATTTGTAAAGTGTGTAAAACATTAATAAAAAAATAAAAACAATAATAAAGTTACCAAAAACATGCATTTTTTATTGGTACTAGGGAGAGATGCAGAATATGCTTTGGTTGAAAGCGAAGAGTTTTAATTATTGATTTTAATACGTTTTTCGCTTAAATTCATCATATTATGCATTTTTGTTGGAGAACCTTTGAAGGGTTTTTATTATTATTTAAAAAAATACTTTGGTATTCGTAAATAAAATATTTCACTAACAAAATAAATTAATACAAATATCAAACTAAATATTTATAAAAAATGTGCTTTCCATTTTATCAAAGGTAGCCTAGTTAAAATGTGAGCGAGTAAACTTTTGGAGAACTTTGTCAAACTAATTGACGCTTTGGCCCTAGGTAGTTGCAGTTGTAATGTTAGGTTAGGTTAGGTAGGTGAGCACTGTAATAGCTAATATTTGTATGATTTATAATTTTGTGTAGCGCCATTTTAATGAAGAATAACCTTAAGGGTGATGTGTTAGAAATGTTAGGTTTTAGGTATCAGGAGCGCCTTGGCGCCTTGACAATTCGGCGCCAGTTGTGGTTAAATACCAGTAGAGTTTAAGTAAATATCAGTAAATTTATGATTATAATATTTTTTTTAAATCATTTGCCAGAATATTTAATTCGAAACAACTACGAGTGCCTGTATACTATTTACATTAAACTCTAAACCGTACGATTTCTATACATTTTAAAAAGAGTACACGAATAAGTGTTGTCAATATTATTTTTTTAACTGACTTTACCTATTTAAAAAAAAAAAAAAACTAAAGGTTCTTCTTGAAAAGCATACAAAAAGAAACATATTATGTCCTTCATAAAATTGTTTTGGCATTAAAAGATAATATAATAAAAAAAAAATCCCAACCGATTAAAAAATATAAATACTACGAAATATCAAAATAATATTGACGATCTATAGTTAGTTCTTCTTGCCGCTAGGGTCGCTAGGGTCGCACCTGCGTTAGGGTGGGGGGCGGGGCTTCTGATGACTATATAAGCCCTTATTTAGCATTTCGACAATCATTATTACTTGAGTTTACCTATCGAAAAGAACTGTTAATAACTTTCTTATCGTTGTATATCTTTCTAATTATAGTTTCTATTAATAATATTTTGTGAAACTGTCATAATCTCGTATTAAAAGTGGAAATAAAAATCATAACCTGTGTTGATGGTGAATCAGTTCTCAAGCTCTATTGTGCATTCTTCAACCACAAAAATGGACCATCACATCAGCCTGGGTACAGTGTCTTTCAACCATTACTGTGCTCGCCTCAACATGGATTGGGAACGAAGGAGTGGCAAAAGGCCGATGGAGAAATATTTCAGCATCCATCCAAGCGTGTCCCAAGAGAAGAGGAGAAGGATATTTGCTGAGATGGTTAACGAGCCACCATCTTTGAGGTCCTTAAATATTTCTGACTGTGAGGATGAGACAACATCATGTCCTTCATTACCTTCAGATACAACTGGAAGTTCATCCAACTTATTCAATACCGCCTGTGAAGCCTTGGGAGAATTCCTGTTGCAAAATCCTGAGAGAGAAAGATTTGACAGCAACTCTGAAGATGAACTCCGAAAAATCAAAGAAGACGAGGCAATAGCAAATGCCGAAACGGAAAGCGAGTCCGAAAAAGAGGAGACTTGCCAGCCCGTGGTTTGGGAACCTGCTTTCATCGACGGTCAAGACAAGATCCTGCACCGTCAGATTCTTGACAGTTACCCAAATGCAATGAAAACATATAATACAAACTTTCTCAACCAGAAACAAAGCCTTCCCAATTTTCTGACTCTGTCTGGTTACCAGAGTACGGGGAAATATGATGACATTTATCCGAACATTTCACAAGAGAAGACGAGAGTGGTATATGTAGAAGTGGTACCGCCATCTTTAAATCATCCCATCACCAGTGCTGAGAGTCCGGGTCTCGGATCAACATCTGCAGAGCATATCCAAACGTGTAGCGTTTCCTACAACATTTATAAATCCTTGAACGGGCCTATCACTTGCCAACCTGAAAGGGAAAAGTGGAACCGTACCTACTCCGAGGATTGGACGGATCAGGAAGACAATGCATACGACTCGGAAGAAGAGCTCAGGATATTTGAGGAAATCGAAGCAAAAGCCAATATGGATAGCGAGTCCGATGATGAGGTCTTCGTTGAAAACCTCTGCAAATTGTTCAGCCTTCTTAAAACAAATCAGCATTGACATGCAATAAAATTTTTTTGAACCCTAAATATTTATATTAGTTTTTTTTTGTTTATTATCTACAATTACATACATTTAAAAAATATATTATCTGCATCCTTTCAACCTTCAACAAAAATAAAAATATCATCATCACTGGAGACCTAAACATAAACATCTCACAAAACGGACACCCACAAAACATAGAATACCTAACACTACTAGCACAGCATGAGCTGGAGCCAACGATGAATGTTCCATCACGAGTCACACAAAACACAAAAAGTTGTATAAATCATATAATGATCAAAACAAAACTAATAACCAAAACCGTAGTACTTGAAAGCACTATTACAGATCACTTCATGGATATGATAGCAATAAACGAAAACACAAAAACTAATCAACATAAATTATTCACAAAAAAATAATTAACTACTCAAACTTGAAAATCCTTTCGATTTCCGGTCGACAGCTCTGACCACTGAGCTATGGCGGCTTATCTTTCCCTAGGGTTTATTTTAATTATTTCTGATGAACGTATTACTAAAATCTGAAATGGATCTGAAGTTACTAATTCATGGTCTATAAAAAAAAAATCTGGTGCTTACCGCAAATTTTATGGTAAGATACTGTTTTTTTTTTTAATCTTAAAAACGAATAACTTACATCCGTAGGGATCCCTATAGAAACATTTTAGATTGTAGTCATAAGTTCCTCAGAAATAATTAAAATGTTAGCGTCGAGCAAACCCGCGATTTTTAAGTCTAAATACTAAAAATATTTACTAAACTCAATAACTTACCATCACGCAGTTTCGCTGAAGGGGTAGGCAGAGAGGACAGACAGCCAAACATACTCTTCTATTATTCTGACTCTTGACATGTCCTGATCTGACTCACTTGGTCGTACCATGTCTATAAATCAACAAAAGTATTATTATCATGCCTTGGCATGCGGTTAGAAGTCTGCCGCCGACCTCGTACCTTTATGCTTTCACACAGATAATTGCCATCAAGGGAAAAAAATATAAAAGGACTGTACTAAATCATCAAAAAAAGGACAACACCTTCACAGCCAGCCGCAGTAGAGATAACTTTCTTGCTGCTATAAGGTAGAAAGGCAGTCTCAACTCAAGTGATTTGAAGCTTCCCGGGGACTCCAAAATTTATGTCAACGAGCATCTGACTGCTGCAACCCGTGCGCTCTTCAAGACAGTGAGAGACTTAAGCAAGGATAAAAACTTTAAATTCAGATGGATCAAATACGGAAAAATATTTATACGCAAAAATGAAACTAGTCCCATTATTCAGGTGACATTGGAATCTGACGTGACTCAGGTTTTTTGCTGATAATCTTCTTAGATTTAGCATCGTCTCGTATGACTATAAGCTATTATCAATTTATTTTTCCTATCTACTTTATCTTTTTTCCTACTTTAAAATATCATCCTTTGTACTGGTTTTTCTTTATTTGTATAATATTAACAACTAACTCTTTTAATACTACCAACTTTAATCCAAATTATCCTACATTTACTCTGCTTGCGTTACTACAACACCACTCTAATATTTATAATTTACTAGAACATGCCTACAACTATTTTATCAGTCTTATATTTTATATATTTTATCAACTAAATGTACTAAAATGTTGAACGTATATTATCAAAATGTGACTGGACTGCGTTCTAAAACTGATAGATTTTATTTTAATGTTACCAATAACAACTATGATATTATTATGATAACTGAAACTTGGCTTGTAGACAGTATTGCTAGTGAAGAGCTATTTGACAACCGTTACCTGGTATTTAGGCGCGATCGCAATGAGCAAAAAAGAGGAGGTGGAGTAATGATTGCGTTGAAGAAGCACCTCAAAGCTCACGTACAAAATGACTGGAATACGAGTGCTGAAGACATCTGGGTGACTATCTCGATTGAGAATTTCAAAAATATTCATTTATGTTGTGTTTATATACCACCAGGAGTCAATCACTCTCAAAGCATAAATGAATTCATGGATAAATTATGTGCACTTCGAGAACTTTACCACAAAGATCACTTCGTCATATCAGGTGATTTCAATTTACCACTAATTAACTGGTCTATTGGTAACGGTAACAGTATGCAAATTATGAATGGTTATCAATCTGAAATTATTTCCAAACTATCAGACACCCTTTATTTTACTGATCTCTCGCAATACTGCACCTTCCCGAATAATAATCGTACATTCCTAGACCTTGTCTTTAGTTCGTTCCCTGTTAATGTGTCTAATACTGATGATTATCTCATACCTGAATGTAAACATCATAAAACCATTATTTTCGACATCAATATAGCTCTGGAAACCCCTATGGTGGACAACAAAAGGACAATCTATCTCTTCAGGAATGCTAATTTTGAAACGATCAATAACATCCTCAATAATATTGATTGGGATGCAGAATTTTTAAACCTATCAACTAATAATGCCATTGACCGTTTTTATGTTATTTTAAATTAAATTATTCGTTTGAACGTCCCATCAAAGGAAGTTCATATTAACAACTCTTATCCTTACTGGTTTAATCCAGCCCTGATAAAACTCACTAAAGAAAAATATAAAGTGTTCAAAATGTGGAAAAAGTGGTCAAATCCTTTGGACTACCGTGAATTTTGTGTTCTTCGATCAAGGCAAAAGAAAATGTCTAGGGAATGTCTTAAACAATTTATAATAAACGCCGAACTTAATATATCCCGTGACCCGAAACATTTCTGGACCTATATTAAAGGAAAGAGAAATAATTCTGGTTTACCGCATATTATGAAACTGGGTGACATAACTGCCGTGAATCCCTTCGCAATATGCAACCTGTTCTCACAACACTTCGTCTCAACTTTTAATCACAAAACTGTTTCCGATGTTCATTCTACCAATTATCACGTAGACAATCAAGTTAACATATCTTCGGTATCAGTTTCCAAAGAAAAAATAGAAAAAATAATTGATACTATCTCTTGCTCATTGGGTGCAGGTAGCGATAAAATTCCGGCATTATTTATCAAAATGTGTAGCAAGGTAATCTCGAAGCCACTATTATTGCTCTTTCAATCCTCATTGAAAGAAGGTGTCTTTCCGGATCGCTGGAAGTGTGCTCATATTACACCAGTATTTAAGTCTGGGGTGAAAAATGAAGTCCGTAACTATCGTCCAATATCTAAATTACCGATATTCAGTAAGATATTTGAAAAAATTGTTCATGAACAACTGTATGACTGTGTCCAGTCTGTAATAATTGCTAACCAACATGGATTCATGAAAAAAAGATCAGTTGTCTCTAATCTTGCAACTTTCACTGAAAATATATCAAAATATATGGATGATCAAATCCAAGTTGACGTAATCTATACAGACTTCTCCAAAGCATTTGATAAAATTGATCACAGTCTTCTTTTATCTAAACTACTAGCTCTGGGAATCCACGGGGATTTGTACCGATGGCTGGTCTCCTATCTTAATGGGCGCACTCAAGGAGTAACTATTAATAGCTTCATATCTGAGATTGTAAATATACCTTCAGGTGTGCCCCAAGGATCTCACCTGGGACCGTTGCTGTTCACAATTTTCATCAACGATATTATAAAATGCTTTAATTATGCAAATATTCTACTCTTCGCCGACGATATGAAAATATTCTTTCCTATTAATTCTATTATTGACTGTTATAAATTACAAGAAGATCTATATAGACTTGATGACTACTGCATTATCAATCATCTCAACATGAACACCTCAAAATGTTATGTGATTACCTTCACTAGAAACAAAATAAAATTTGAACATAACTACTACATAGCCAGTCAAGTACTTAAAAAGGTTACACAAATTCGTGACCTAGGTGTTCTGCTTGACAGTAAACTTACATTCGAGGCGCATGTTGACATGATTGTGAAGAAAGCCCTTAGAATGTTAGGATTCTTATTCCGTATTGGAAAAGAATTCAATAATATTCAAACACTTAAAATATTGTATTTTTCTAATGTTCGTAGTCATCTTGAATTTGCTTCTCAGATATGGAATCCTCAATATAACATTTATGTAAAGCGCATTGAAGCCATCCAAAAAAAATTTGTCAATCATTTAAATTTTAAGATGAATATTGGTAACCACGGGATTAACAGCTCGATGGAATATTATGGACTAATACCATTAAAAACTAGAAGAGACTCCGCAGATATAATATATCTCTATAAAATTATCAGTGGCCTTATTGATTGTTCGCCCCTTTTGTCTGAGATTAATTTTAGAGTCCCTAGCTTTAGAACTAGAGATAAGTCACTTTTTCATCTTCAAAAATGCTCTACTAATCTCAGACAAAACGCTTTTATTTTCAGAGCTTGTACCCTATACAATAAGAATTTTAATTGTATTGACATATTTTCGTGTAGTTTAGGAACATTTAAAAAAGATACCTTAGCTATTATTAAGTAATAATTAATAACATACTGCAAGTTATCATGTTGTTGATATGAACCCTGTCCAGTTACAAGTGACTCATTTTATAAACATCTGTTCAGTTTAGTTGTAGGTATATACATATATTGGTGATTATTGGTGTTGTGTGAGGATAAAATTGATATTTTGTAATTTACTTGTGTTCTTATATCCGATGTTATGTTTAATTTATTTAGTATTTTGTATTTTCTGTAAATATTTTTTGCCCACGGGTACTGGACCCTTAGTTTGTTATTATAATTATTTTTTTAAGTGAAAACCTATCATTAGATATTATTTGTATTTTTTATAAGTTAATTATTTAAAGATGTAAAAAATCTGTTGGTTTTCCTAAATAAACAAAACAATAAACAAAACAAACCTTGAACATTAGAGGAAGCTACAAGCCAAAATGTGTATGTTCTTGGTATACCTTATATTGTAGGTAATAGGCATTAAAATCGCTTGACAAACGGAATCTAGAAACGTTCAATTTCGAGCATAAAACTGGTTTTTATTTATTTTGTAAATAATTTTATAAGAAAGCAAAAAAGTTAATTAAGTGAAACTGTCACAGATAATCTAAGCTTTAATACTTTATTTTTAAACTTGTTTCCTCTACGCTTTCATACATTGAAAAAACTATTGAAAAAAAAATGTAGTAGTTTTCAGTTGTATTTTTTATTGAGTAATTTTTTTATGCATTCTAATTGAACGAAACGATAGGAAAACCTTCAATTTATCTAAATCATATTTTTTGGTATTCACAATGTAAACCAATTCGTTATAAAGATTAATCAAAATAGTGATTTAGCATTAAGCTTCGCGTTGACCATAGATCACATGGAAGCATCTGTCATTTGTCTTTGCCGTAGCCGTTAATTTAAAATCAGAAATACCTAAGTTGAATTAATAAAGTTAAGTTTCTTGGAGAATGAGCATGGTTTCACTGAACTTGTTTTAGTAGACATACTTTAGCGGGCCGTTCATACAGCTATTTCATTCGGTCACTCATTTTTTTGATTTCCATCCTTATTCATAATATGCAAACATAAAAAATAAACAATGTGTAAAACGTCCATAAATCAATGTGCATTTATTTATGCTCGTCTATAATTCAGACTGTTGAAGTACGAGATATCAAATATATTATCATTTTTTTTAAATAATGACAAATATTCTTAGTTTATGTATGGCCTGATTATATTTGAATTCTTGTTTAAAGCATCATTATAAATGTTGCTTATTCTTTTTAAAGGCACCCTTGTAACTTTATGTAAAAACGGTGTCCGGGAACTCGTTGTTTAAGCGGCAAACTGATGAATCTACATCACACGGAGAACCCATAAAACTTTTATTCGATTTGAGAAATTAACAAAAAAAGTTAAGATTTAATTTTTTTCGGAAGCTTAAGGGATAAACATCTTTCGGATCCGTGCCAAAAGATAAGAGTCAAAACGGAAGAGGATGATTTTTAAAGTGAGATATGTGAATACGAATTACTAAAACGACGTCTATAATTATTACTGGGCGAAAAGGATTTTTTTTCAAATACAGCAAATTTTTTTCGAAATATGTTTTAAGAAACTATAACATGTTAAATCACAGAACCAGAACAGTTTCTTACATATTTTTTTTGGAGCATACTTTGCGATTTTTTTCTATCGAGGGAATTTTACATAGATTACCTTTTCGGCTCGGAAAACGTTTTTTTAAGAGCTTAAAAAGTGTTGAATGCAAGTATGTTATAAATCGCAAAGAATTCGGAATGCGGGGTCCTAAATAGCTGCTGTTAACCCCCTAGCGACTATTTTTTCTCAAAAAATTCAAATTCGAACCGATTTACTTGAAAACGTTACCTCAAATAAAAAAAAGCATTATAAAATCAACTCCAAATGTGATGTAGATTCACCAGTTTCCAGCTTGTATTAAGAATTTACGGACACCATGTATAGATTTATTTATACGAATTCGCCATATAATCTAATATTTCGGCGCAACATAACTTTTTCTGGGTAGAGATTAACTACTCTGCAGATGGGTAACCGGATAACTTAGCATAATGATAATCCAACACAACTTTATAAAGTGTCATGAAAAGTGATTAAACAAAAACTAGATAAAAGAGGTTACGTAAGTTAGGTTTATATGTTTTATCACTTTTTAAAGATGTGTTGAATTGTCGTCGTGTTAAATTATTATGGACCTTGAAGAAGGTAGTTACCTACAGATGCGTCAATCCCGTACTGCCAAACGCCAGTGTTGATTCGGTGTGGAGTTTCATAATTCGAACATCGTGTTTTTTAGGAAATCTTTGGTCCTAAGCCTTTTTGATGGATATTGTCGTCTTTTTCACGCACTTAAATAAATATATATATTCACCAAGCACACTTTACGTATTTATATTTACTATTTTAAAATACTTCTGAATGTAATTAAAACTAACTTACCTACTTCTCTTTGCTTTCCATAATGATAATATTATCTCTTTGTAATGTGTAATAATTGTATGGCCTTTTGTAAATTCATTATAACACGTAATAATTTGGTAAATTAATGAAATTTTTCAATCAATTTCTAAAATAACTTGATTATCTTTGTCGCTTTTATTATTTGTCGATTTTTTAAGAAATGGATATTTTTCTATTTTTGTTTTTACATTGGTAATGACATTCGACATAAACTAAAGCCGCCTAATTTCTTGATCGTCAAGAAGGCATTTAAAAAAAAACTTGGTTGTAGGTATATAAAAATTTGGAAAAAAAATCTTTTTGTATTTTTCTTCATTCACATTATCATATTTTATATTATATTTGGTTTTTAATAATCTAAAATATATATTCCTTTTAGTACTTTAGTACCCACATTCGTAAAGCAATGAACATTATTCACCACGCGGTTATTTATAAGAAATTTTATTCACTTGCCCCAAAATGCCTTTATATAATGCATTTTTGGGAATACATTTTGTTCAAATTGTCTTTGAAAATGTTAGGTTTTTACATTAATGTTAATATTTCTTTATTATTAACTTATGAATTGTTACTTCCTCAGAGATATAGGAAATTGTTAAACATTTTAAATGTATGTTTCTGATTCTATGCGCTAATATTTTCAACAGTTTCATGGGACAAATATTAATGAACCAATAGTACAGAACTAAAAAATGTACAAAGAGAATGAATTTATACATTGTATTCTATTATTTAAAAAAAATCCTCTGTGAAGAACTAACATTTAAAAAATGAGTAGTGACTTATACAAATGAATTGCTTGATTATCATTATAAAATCAAGCAATAAAATAATATTTGTTCTTTAAACACCATACATTTGCAAGATTGATCACGCCTAAACATCTTAAACGGGCGGTAGGTAATAATGTGGTCTTTAGTTTTCTTAATAAAGCTATTCAAAATCATTCTTAATCCATAAAACACAATGATACCATTAAACATAGAAATTTGTAAAATCACGGTAAAACCTTTAAACACAATAATAAGACTCGCAATGATACCATTAAACATAAAACATTTGTAAAAGGCCAAAATCATTCTAAAGCCATTAAACACAATAATAAAATTCACAATGATACCATTAAGCCTAGAACATTTTAAAGGCATTAAACACAATATTAAGACTCACAATGATACCATTAAACATAAAACATTTGTAAAAGGCCAAAATCATTGTAAAGCCATTAAACACAATAATAAGACTCACAATGACACCATTAAACAAAGAACATTTGTAAAAGGCCAAAAAAATACACCGCAAAGGATAAACGAAATCATACAGTAGTACGTATTGAAAAAAACTCGATACGTCTATATGAAATCAAGTATTATAATCACTTTTGGGTTCTGTATATTATTCCTATATCTCGCAATTTGAAAACCCTTTTTATTTCTATGTAAAGATCACATTTTTAACGATTGTTAAAGTTAATTGTTTATGTTGTTGAAGGTGTAAATGAAATATTTCATTGATTTTAATGTAAACAACTTATTATAAAGAATTATGTATGTTAACATTTACGCTACTGGTTGTATGATTTATTACCTTTCCAGAACAGGAACTTAACTAAGGCTCTCGACTAGCAATTCAAAGGTCGCGGGTTCGAATCCCAGCGTGCGCAAGAAAATTTTGTATTTTGAATTTGTTTTTATTCATTACTCATAAATTTCAAAATTTATCTATACTACTAATGTACTTAATAAGTACAGCTTCATACTTCAATAGGGGAATAATAAAAACTTCATCAAATCAAATCAAATCAAATCAAATCAAAAATTATTTATTGTAAAATAAAAATTACAAAAGGTGTAGCTTATGGGTAGACCCCATTTCTTCCAGCTAACCACATTTATTTAATTACAATGTTTATATAATATTATTTGTTTTACTATAATAATTACAATGTTTATACAGATAAAATAACAATATACCAATGAAAAAATAAAAAAATACAAATATATATACCAATAAAAATAGGCGTTTCATTTACGTGAGGTATTCACTCAACGTGTAGTGACATTTATTAACAAGGAAAGTGTTTAGTAACGATTTGAATTTGTGTGTATCTTGTATTTGTTTAATGTTATGTGGAAGGTTGTTATATACTTTAATGGCCATGTAGTATGGTCCTTTTTGGAATATTGTTTTGTTTGCTTTTGGTATTAGTAAGTTTTCTGTGAGCCTTGTAGCGTATTTATGTGTCGAGTTTTTTAGTGGGAACTTGTCTGTAGATGATCGCACTAACATGCATAACTCCATAATATGTGACTGTCATAATTTTCAGATTTTTAAACATAGGTCTACATGAATCTAAACGATCAGAGTTTGTAATTTTTCTTATGCATCTCTTTTGTATGATGAAAACATCTTTAGCGTTTACCGAGTTTCCCCAAAAAATAATACCGTATTTTATTATTGAATATAATAAAATACGGTATTATTTTTTGGGGAAACTCGGTAAACGCTCATCAAGATGGTAAAGATGTGCATAATGTTGTGTAATCTATAACAGTATTGTTTCCCATATAATCGACATAATAAACCACACATGAGAACCTCGATTTAATGTCTAAGTGTAGGAAAGTGAATAAACATTAATAAAATATCTTACAATTTAATATATTAAATAGTGCATCCACAGCAATGCTTCGCTGTTGCTAATGTCTTTCCGACTTTACTCCTCTATACAACAAATTCAATCTGTATAATTGGCATAATAACCCATACTGGGAAAACCTTCTACATTTCTCAAAAAAGTCATAATCTGTTAATTATAAGGAATCCCAAGTGTATAATTCATAAATGTTCACTCCTTGTGATTATTAAATACAGATGACCAAATTATGAAGAGCTATATATTCTAGAATGCTACTAACGAGAGATATTAAGAGATTTTAATTGTGAATATTTTTGAAATCTTTGGAAATCCTTACCATAACATTTTCATAGCCCAGTTAGAGAGCAGAATTTCTGGTCAAAAATGATGCCTCGATCAAGTATTTCGACTACGGAGATTAAGTCAACATTACATAATGAAATGAAAATAGTGTTTTTTTGTAGAACTAAATATATTTATTAAATAAAGAATTAATATGCACATTACATTTAATATAATGAACATATAGATAATATGGTAGGTATTTTAATTCTATAATCTTTTCAAATCAAAACACGGACGGGTTGTTTCGGAGAATTTGAACAATTCATCAAATTTCAACGTTCATTTTCGGGTTCTGTGAAAGACTTATTCAAGTTCTGTTTTTATATCATTGTAGGCTAGTTGCTTGACAAAACTGAAATAAAAACAGAACTTGAAAAAATCTTTCACAGAACTTGAAAATGAACGTTGAAATTTGATGAATTGTTCAGATTCTCCGAAACAACCCGTCCTAATAAATGTATCTTCGTTTTCTTGTTGAATATCAAACTGAGAAAGAGTGAAGGATTTGCAGAAATCTCTGGCGGGGTCGTCACTTTTAGACTCTCTCTTAAACTCTGCGAATTTGTTTACACAATGCTTCCATAATTGGCACGTTTTATTGGAACTATACAATAAAACTGCATTTTTTTCCACTTGCTCACTTTTCCTCCTTTCGATCTCCGCATTCAGTAAATCGACAAGTCTTTGTACTTTTGCACCGCGGATTTTGCAGCGTTGTAACATTTCGTTATTTTCCAAATGCACGCTTTTCCTCCTTTCGATCTCCGCATTCAGGAAATCGAGAAGTCGTTGGATATTTTCACCGCGGATTTTGCAGCTTTGTAACATTTCGTTATTTTGTCGCATCATGCGCTGTATGATCTGGTGAGTGGAATCAGCCTTATCTTCTCCGTAATCTGTTGAATCGTCACTGTTGTTAAATCTTGCAGTCTCGCGATGAAGTGATTGGACGCCTTGGAAGGAGCTACAGGTTGACCTTGAAGCTGATTTGAAGATCTCAGTAGAATCTGCTGGCGATACTGGAAGTCTCGGTATCTCGTTCTTTATGGCGGAATGATTTAAAGAACTTGATGACGGTGGCCCATTTTCTGCCTCTGCAAGATATCTTCTTGTCTTCTTTTGGGACATGCGCGGTACAATGCTGTCATGGGTCTCCAACATGCTTCCTCCACTCTGCTGATCTGTGATGTTTGATCTATCGGCAATGCTAATCTTCTGGATTTTGTAGTTCTTATCCACGACAGAATTTAGGGAAGACAACATGCCCGGGTTGAGGTGTTTAGGCATTTTTGTGTGAGAATATTCGACCTCAGATCAACAAAAAAAACAATTAATTTGATTAACTTACACTTTTTTCACTCGATTATTGACTGAACGAATTTAATTTATAAATAATATAAATCCCTTCGGCACGAGATTACGAAGATATCACACAATATCTCCGAACGTAATATCAAGCAAGACTGATTTCTACGAGGCTAGTATGGGCTTATATAGTCGGCATAAACTTTCCCCATCCCGTAAACGATTTAGCAACCCTAGCGGCTAGAAATGGAACTAGCAGAAATATAATTAGCGGATCAAGGGTGAGATTGTCTTCCCTCAATAGAGCTTAAGGGGTAGCTTACCACTTGTATATATATTTTCAATACATAAATCCACATGTTACAAAAACAATATGTTTTTATACAAGATATTAAGCTACAAGCTAAGATACAAGATACAAGGTCACTTGTATCTTGACTTCTGGACCGAACAGAAACGCGAAATAACAAGTGATGCTCACTTGTATCTTGACTTCTGGACCGAACAGACACGCGAAAGCGTTCAGTTTGAGACGAAATTCAGGACATAAGGCCTCTGAAGATGGACAGTGAGATCTGTCCGAAACGTCAGAAATTAAAAAGTCCTTTTAAGGACTACTTTACGCGGGTAAACCGAGAACATTATTCTACATATATATATATATATATATATATATATATATATATATATATATATATATGTGTATACACCGTTTTCTTTCTCACTGAAAGTGAATTATTAATCTAATTAATTAAAAATATATAAAACCAAACATTTACGTGACTCATTTGATTAATAAATTCTATAATATGTGTGTAGAAACTTATATACTTATTTATTTCTGCTTCAGGTACACTTTATTAATTTTAAATAAAAAAAATTACATATCTCAATGTTTAATTCGTTCATTGATTTCACTGAGTAATATTGTAAGTATCTTTGTGATGAAAAAATCAGTACATTTAATTATTTTATATTAATGAGATTCGATTGTTTTACACTTTTTTAATGAACTTTTTTTCGATATTACTACACCATTTTTGAACGTAGCTATCAATTATACTGGAGATGGATCTAATCAAAGATCATTAAAAAGGCTTGCTTCTATTCATTATAAAAAGACGCTTTCTTTTATAAAAGCTTGACAGAAAAGTGTTGTATGAACACCTGAAACCATTTCGTTTGAAGCAATACACTTTATTAAATATGAATCACTTCGCAGGAGACATTTCTAGGAATTTTCAGGGAAGATCATTTGAAGACGATTTTAATTCCAACACAATATTACTATTATAACCGATTTCTCTGAAATATCAATAAGAGGACATTAAAGGTGGAAATGTTAATCTCCTGGACAAATAAATTTTGTGGCCGGTCTTTATGACTCATAACGATATTTAATTATTTATGATTCAAATTTTAGTTCCTCTAAATATGTCCTTATAGATGCAACATGCTAGATTTTTTTATAAAATTAAAATTAGGGGTTAAATAATGTTTTGGGTCTTGCCCGTACGAGAAAGTTAATAAAATTTTTGAGCATTGAATGTGTTATTTCAATAATATATATATTTATTATTAAATTATTTATTTTTATAATTTGTCAAATCAAGGATAAATTATTATGAGGTTCGTTTTGTACTTTTTATTGTATTTGCATTCAAGGGGGTTCACCATTAAAGTCAGAATTCCATGCTCGCCATTTTACAAAAATAAATCCGTACCTTTTGTTATTTGTTGAATAATTTTTATTCAAACTTAATTGTTATTTATTCCGAATATTCTTGTAGTATATACATTATCCTTAATTTTAAATAACCCCATTTCTTAAAGGCCTGATACATTATTTATTTTTTTTAGACTTATAAAAAATATCACTTACAGCAAAGGCTGCCGTAAGTGATATACACCAAATAGGGTGTAAGGTCGCCGGGGCCCGCGCGCGCCGCGCCGTCTGCGTCTCGGAGACCCGCGCAGGGACCTCGGCGATAAAATTTACAAACTAAAAACACATGATTTTGTGTTACTTTGCATTGCATCGCCTGGACACAAAAGCTTGTTTGGCTGTTGGAAGTGCAAGATTATTTATGTGTTTTAGTACGTTTGTAATTTTAGTCAGGTTCATCTACAAATATTAAGTAGGAAAGAAGATAAAAATTACAAATTTATCTATCATTTTAGCATAATTTTTTTTTGTAATCTAAGTCGTAAAAAAAATATTTGCCGGCACATTACTAACGCTGGCTGAGATACATTAACATAATGTACTACGGTATTGTATATCTTAAGAAGGCCTACAGAAAAGTCATGGATGGTGCATGTCTACTTCCTAAGAATAACCCCCAGCAACGCCGAGTACAGTCAGCTAGTAAACAATAAATGAATATTAATTGAAACACTGTTGTTTGACTAAAATATAAACCCAACAATAAAATAAATGTTTCAATTTAGTTTTAAAAAAAAATGTCTTTAACGATTATTAATTCAATCATATTTAATGTCATTATATATATATGAACTTTTTCAAAGTAAGGCTTTGCTTCTAGCTTTAGTTTCTGCCCCTACTGAAATAGTTATTTGAGTTGATCTTTGATAAATTAGGTAAATTCTAATCATTTCATGAACGTTTTTTTGTAATAATGGCTTTCGGGCATTTGCTATTGAAGTTGATAGTCCATGGTAAAGTCTAGCAGTATTATTTTCAATGGCGGAATGATTCAAAGACCTAATTGACGGTGGCCCACTAACCGTGTCTGCAGGTATCTTTTTCCTCTTCTCTTGTGTCTCGTTAAGATGAATGCTGCAATATTTTCCCATCGGTCTTCTCCAGCTCTCCAATATTCTGTGGATGTTTTGACGATTGGAATTGCCGCTCTTCCGGTTTTCATAGTTCTGATAGTATTCGTTGAGAATGTTTTGATTTGGGTAGCTGTCGTGGATTTTGCAGTGCAGGATGTCGTCTTGGATGTCGATTTCATGAGACCTTTCATTGAGGCAAGCTCAGTAATGATGGGAGCACAGCATGCCGAGGCAAAGGTTGTTCATTTCGACTGTAGATCACCAATTTAAATAACTAACGATTTCCCACAATTTTACGAATGAAAACTGCCACTATTATAATATTCATTATGGCCCTTTTGGTTTGAGAAAATGATGTAACACTATATGGATTATTACTGTCATTTTTGGTACGAAATATCAACTAAAGAAATACTATAAACAAATAAACAGACAAGTATGTGTTTATTTAGTCATGATAAGGTTAATTCTCACAATAGACCCCCGTGACCTCTCCCGAATACAGATTTGAGATAGTAATGGAACGGAACGGGATAATTATATATAAGTAAAATTTAATCTGTTAGTATATAAAAGCTGAAATAAAAAATTTCTTTCAATGAGAACTAGAAAATATTATATTTTTTTATGTATAAAAAAATATTTGTACTCTTTTATTTGACATTGAGCATTTTCTATACACAAAATAATTTTCTTATATACTTTTTCCTTATTTACATGTAAAAAATAATTTTGAACTGTTATCTACCAAGTCCATCCGTGAGAAATAGTTAGGATGCAGGCGAATTCTCAAATTATTGTTTTATAAAACAATCTTATAATTACTGTCTGCATCTGTGTTTTCTCCTTAAATACATTAAAAATGTAGTTTTTAATTGACTAACATTGTAGGTGAGAATTAAAGAAATTATCTGGACAATCAGTTGGTTCCGATTTTAATTTAATAGTAAATATTGCTAAGATATTAAGGGCGAAAAACTTAATAACCTGGTGAATTTTCTGTCCACTGCAAAACATTTCAATTACCCGGAGAATTGTTATGTACCTGCTCAAAAGAAGTGCACGTAGATTCATTTTGACTTTTTCGCATAGTGACATGTAACTTCATATTTGGTTTGGAGATATAAGGATATTTCTTATAAAAACGCTTAGTAAATATGTCTTTATAATATTGTTTAGAAAGCCTTGGACATAAACCCTTAATTATATTATTCATAAGGAAGGCAATTTTATTGAACGCTTACGGTCCATAAATAAAATTTATCAGCTGCTATCATAGAATACAAATGGCTGCATGGAAGTATTGTAATTTAATAAAATGACCAGTTATAATTTATAAAATGACCAGTTATAATTGACCAGTCTGAAGATGGCTTTGACGAGCTGAAACCGGTTACGGTCAAAATAAAATTAAGTGGAATAAAGTTTTTTATTTGTTTTATTATAATATATTATTAATAAAATTCTCTTATATGGGTAGGGGAGACCGAGGGGTTTTGAAACAAAGGTGAGTTGAAACAGTACCGATTTCTCCGAACTTAAAACCGTTGGGGAATTGGCAACGTCGCTTTTCAACCGTTTACCTTCGCCTGCTGGCTCGTCAGTTCGCTTCGGTGCCGCGAGTCGAGCGGTTTTGGAGTTGTGCGTGCCGTGTCTCAAAAATCGTCAAAAGTAAGTTTTTAACGTTTTTTTATGATGCCTGTATTTTGGTAAGGGTTTTGTATTTTGGTTTAAGTTATATGTGTTTCGAAAGCTCATTAACTAACGATTTATTACATATGTTTGGTACAATTGATTTTTGTGTATTTGCTTCTTGATTATGGATTAAATAAAAAATGGGAGGTTTTTTCGTACTGAGGAGATTTGAAACAGACTGTTTCAACTCTCCTCGTTTTCAATTTTATTTGTTTATTATTTTACGGGCACAAAATAAAATGTTTTTTTTTGTTGATTTAATTTGTTTATTTTGTTTCAGAATACCTACTTTTTATAAAAGAAAGACTGACTGATATGATGAGTCTTGAAATATATGATCTCGCAGCAGAAGAAGAAAAGTTTTGCGACAGAAAAGTCTCCGTGACGCGGCTTCGAGTTAGTTCCCGTAAAGGATGAACAAGCTGCAATCGAAGCAGCTAGAACGTCTAAGAAAAAGGTGAAAAAACCTAGCTTTATAGAAACAAAAACGAAAAGATCAAAACCAGGCACTAAAATTAAAAAGGTCAAGGTTGTCAAGAAACGAAGACAGTGCAGAAGAAGAAGAATCCCTTTGCCTTTGTTGTTTAGAGCCATATTAAAATAGCAGAGCCAAAGAAAAGTGGGTGCAATGTCTAGAATGCAGCAACTGGGCTCATGAAGCTTGCACTAGTGGGGAACTTTCTTATGTTTGCCACAACTGCTTTTCAGACTGACGTTTTTTATTTTCATAATATTTTTATTTTTGTCAGTTTGTTTTGTACTTGAAAAGTTTAATTTTTATTAGTAGGAATGAGAAACTTTTTTATGTTTGCCACAACTGCTTTTCAGATTGACGTTTTTTATTTTCATAATATTTTTATTTTTGTCAGTTTGTTTTGTACTTGAAAAGTTTAATTTTTATTAGTAGGAATGAGGAACTTTCTTATGTTTGCCACAACTGCTTTTCAGATTAACGTTTTTTTATTTTCATAATATTTTTATTTTTGTCAGTTTGTTTTGTACTTGAAAAGTTTAAATTTTATAAGTAGGAATAAGGAACTTTCTTATGTTTGCCACAACTGCTTTTCAGATTGACGTTTTTTTTATTTTCATAATATTTTTATTTTTGTCAGTTTGTTTTGTACTTGAAAAGTTTAAATTTTATAAGTAGGAATAAGGAACTTTCTTATGTTTGCCACAACTGCTTTTCAGATTGACGTTTTTTTTATTTTCATAATATTTTTATTTTTGTCAGTTTGTTTTGTACTTTAAAAATTTAATTTTCATTAGTAGGAATAAGGAACTTTCTTATGTTTGCCAAAACTGCTTTTCAGATTGATGTTTTTTTTATTTTTAATAATATTTTTATTTTTGTCAGTTTGTTTTGTACCTGCTTGAAAAGTTTAATTTTAATAAATACCTTTAAATTAAATCATCATTTTTATTTTACAGCCCGTAATACTTCTCAAAAATCATATGTTTCAACTCTCCTCGACCCCTGTTTCAACTTACCTCGGTATGAGGGGAGTTGAAACAAGTTGACTTGTTACGGTTAAGTCGATTTTTAACCACTATATTTAACGCATAAAATTAAATTGTGCTTCGTAAAATTTGTAACGTATAAGTTATTACACGAAGTATATAAATTTCTTTAATTTGATCAAGCCTTTGTGAAAAGCATAAACAAAATTATTATCACTACTGAGCCTTTTGATACAAAAATGTACTTATGATGAACGAAAGAAAGTAGGTATATATAAACATTCTTAACAATCTTGGCTGAAGTCAACGTTCGTTTGTTATTCTTCAAACTGTATCAAAATTTGCTTTAGTAACTAACAGCCAAATCTACGGCAAATTATCATTACAAATTTGTTTTCTAAACGTTTTGGTGTTTTCCTAAAATGTACGATCATTTTTTTTATTTTTTTATTTTTTTTTTTATTTATTTTTTTTTATTTTTTTTTTTATTTGGTACATTATTTTGTTACAATTTATGTTTTCCAGTAATGTAGGCCTCACTGGGTGGCTTGCCCGTGCTGAGGCCTTCATTTTATAATATGAAAATCTAATCTACATATTACATTTAAAGAGAAGATAGTAAATTTGAAAAGAAAATAAAAAATTTAAAATTAAAAATAAAAATACATAATAATACATTTAAAATTAAAAAATAATACAATGAAAATAATCTTGTGTGTTTGTGAGTGATGTGTGTTTATGTTGGTTTTGTGTGTTACGTGTAGGTTTTATTTTTATTTTATTTTATGCTATGACATTTTGGTAATATTGTCTTTTTTGTTGTTTAATCCATTTTGTAATTTTGTGTGTGAATTTATTTTTATTTTCCTCTATTTTAATTTCAATTTTTAGACTGTTGAAAGCTTTTATAGCATGGTATTGGTAGTGTCGTTGTCCAAAGGTTGAATTTACTGTTGGAGTTTTAATGTTTTCTTTGTACGCTTGTCTAACTGGTCTGTTAGTGTTATTTTGTGTATGTTGTGATTTATTTTTTTTGTTAAAAATGTAGTTTAGTAGTGTTTTAACGTATAATTGGCGTATATCTAGTACGTCACAGCTGTTGAATATTTGGTCTGTATCGGTCAGTCTATGTTTTTTTAGTATTACCTTTAAGATCGTTTTCTGTGCGGTTTCTATGTAATTGATAGCCGAGTTTGTTGCTCCTCCCCAAGCAATAATTCCATATTCTATTATTGATTGGCAGAGTGCAAAATATATTGTTTTCAATTGTTTATTTTATTTTTTTTTTTACTTTGATGTTCCTTCGAACTGACGAAAATTGTATTCATATTCGGATAAGCTATTACCATATAAACCATCTACACTATCCCATCATAGAAACAAAATGTCTATTGAATAATGGTAGTCTCATTTTAATTGTTCTTTAATATATGTTTAGACAAAAGCTAATTACCACACATAGAGGTCGGTTTATTTCATTCTCCTTTTTAAAATAAATGGACAATGACCAAAGGGTTCATCGTGACTATTTTTACTGACGGTTTTTACAATTCGATTGTTTTTGAGTAATTGATATAGTAATTGAGTAATTGCAATTTATCCACAGGATGAGACTGCAATACTTCCATCATCATCTTTAGATTAAACTGGGAGTTCCAATTTCTTCAAAACCACCTGTGAAGCCTTGGAGGACTGCCTTATGCAACTTCCTGTTAGTTTGGTCAGCATCGGTACATGTGAAGACAAAGTATACGTCTCGAAAATGAACTTCTAGAATTCGAAGAAACGGAGGCAATAGCAGACGCTTACAGGGAGAATTCCGAAAAAGTGGAAACACGCCTGGCCATGAGCTTGGAACCAAATTTCATCGACGTTGATAACAAGATCTTGCTCCGCCAGATACTCGACAGTTACCCAAATAGAAACGCGATGCAAACATGTTTTAAAAACTTTGTTAATCAGGCAAGAAGCCATGCAGATTTCCAGAACTTGTCTTTTGGTAATGGACTAGACCAGAGTACTGGAAAATATGAAAGCATTCATCCAAACGTGTCTCAAAAGAACAGGAGATCGATCTTTGCAGATATGGTTGTTGACCCGCAGTCATTGAGGTCCTTAAATCATTCCATCATCAATGATGAGAGTCCAGACTCGCCATCTGCAGAGCCTTCTCAGATAAATGCAAGGTGGAACCGTAACTGTTCTGCGGATTGTACGAATCATCAAGCCAATGCATTTGACGCGGGAGAAAATCTCAGGACATATGTAGAACAAAAATTTGAATTTGAGGCAAAACAATATCCAATATGGATAGCGAGTCTGACGATGGGGTCATCGTTGAAAGCCTCTGCCAATAATTCACCCTTCTTCCCACCCAGAGCAACCAAGGTTTCCAACTGATATCCCGCAGTGTATTTAATAACATTACTATAGTATATAATATTAACAAACTAAATACAATTATTTTTCACTTTTTATTTTGTGTATTATTTCACTTAATTTATTTTCAATTTTAATTTTTATCATCATTACACATAGTTTTGGCATCGACATCCCGATTTTTTCTTCTAACATCAGAGCTTCGTGAACTTCAAAAGAACAAATACAATTTTATAATCTACCCAAGTTCATGGGAGGAGATGAAATGGGGTTCAAATGAAATGCAGGTATGTCGATGGGACTCATTAAATTTACAATATACAAACACTTAGCTTGGAAAATTAGAAAAGCCAAGAGACAAAATTATCTGATAATTTCCAATTTGTTGGTAATAAAATGTTGCTTAAATGTTGGAAAGGATAAGATGATATTAAATATGATTAAAAATAATATTGGTTTTTATTCGTCCAATTCCAAAATGTGAAATATCAATGGGGAAATTACTATAAATATCTTGCAGTAAAGTTATCTTCGCACCCGGAGCGCCCCAAACGTTTGACTGACATCCCTCACTCTTTTAATAAGAAAATATGAATGTTGTGTAACCCATTGGCATACCGACTTTTAATTTTTACATCTGTACAATTCTACTTTTTAATTATTTTTTTCTAAATTACACAAACATTGCAATTGTTTTAAAATCTACCCAATACGCGGTAGGAGTTTTAGCAGCCTCAATACGGTTTATATAAATAGTAATAAATAATAAAAATATTCCCATCCAACTAAGGGAAAGACCGCCTCACGAAGGTGGCATTCAGAAATAGGCGGATTTAACTAATAAATGCAAATTTAAAAAGTTTAAGAAAGTTGTTAGATGGTTCGAACATGAAGAATGGAGAGACAGAGAAGAGAATAGATGTCGGGGGCGACTGAAGCCCAGTTTCTCGTGTTACATATATTTTGCCGTTAAGGCGATGCTCGACGTCGTGTAGTTTTTTAAAATGAGCCGCTATCAATAACAACCCGTACGTAGATGGCGATAAGGTTTAAATTCCCGCTTAACACCATCCGCCTGTTTTGCTTTATGCAAGAAAAAAACATGGCCAAAAGGTGCCTTTTATTTTATTTTGAGGATGTTCAGGCACAATATGTAATTTTTTTTCGATCAATTTATAAATAACTTGATTTGCCACATTATACAATAAAATCATAACCGAAAATGATTACGTAAGTAGGAGATTTTGAGCTTTAAAACAGTTTTCATAGGCCTATTTATACATTATTTTTTCTGGGCTTATAAAAAGACTTATCTAAAAAATACTCGATTATTTCAAAGGCCAAGATGTATTCTACTCGCAGTATTTAATTAAAGCATCTGAAACATTTCTAGAAGACCAAATTTTCAAACCAAAAACACATGATTTTTTATTACTACGTATGGCATCGCCTTAAGGAGTTAAAGGGAAATATGTAATAAATCGGTAGAAATTGTGAATGCGGGGGCTTAACACTCTAAACTTAAGTCTTTTTGGGAGATATATCTCCCAGCCTAATCTCAGTTTGTATTACGGTAAGAAATTTGATTATAACAGTGTTTGAAAAAGAGAATACCGCGAAAATTTACCGAAATGCTCAAGAAAAAAAATCTACGAAACAATATTTAGCCCTTGAAAAATAATTGTAAATCTTTGCAAATTTCATAGGCCTTTACATTATTTTTTCTGGGCTTATAAAAAGACTTATCTAAAAAATACTCGATTATTTTAAAGGCCAAGATGTTTTCTAGTCGCAGTATTTAATTAAAGAATATGAAAACCAAAAACACATGATTTTGCATTACTACGTATGGCATCGCCTTAAACTATACGTCTCAATTTGTACTCTTCTTACAACTAACAATTTTGTATTTATTTTTATTTTTACAATTTTCTCTTTCCCTAATTTTAGAGAAAGAAATTCTTTTTTCACTATATGGGAACACCATTATTGAACCCAGCTATAAATTGCATCCGGAAAAGAACTTTAAAAGCATGCTTACTAAAAGCATCAAACATGCACCGAAAAGCTTTGTATAAACATCTGAAAACAAAGCAAATACTTATTGATAATTCAAAACAAAGCAATAAATTGCTTTTAAATACGACTCACTCCGTTCATTTTTGGGTATTTTAATTCCATTACAATGTTTTACAAATGGTTTTAACCGATTTCGTTAGAAATATTGATAAGAGAATATTAAAGGTGATAATGATAAATCACCCGTACAGGTAAATTTATGCCCAATTTTGGTGACTTCCTAAAATTAAGTAATAATGACTCATATTTTAGTAACTGTAAGTATGTCCTTGTTGATACGACCTGCTATTTTTTTGAATAAAATTGTATTAAGGGTGGAAATAATAATAATTCGGGTCTTAATATAAAAACTTATTTAAGCCAGTATGAGAATAGGAAAAAAAATTATAATTTTTTAAAGATTTAATTTGGATATCGTACAAATGATATTAAATCTGATTTTTATTTGATTTGGTTTTACGCCCAGCTGGGTCTTTTCATTGATTATATTATTCAGAATATACCTAATATTCTAAAAAAGTGTGAAACGAAATTAATGTTAAAGCAAGAAGTAATGTCAAACTAATCTATAATAGTATAAAATAAAGTCGCTATCCGCGTCTTTCTGTTTGTGCGCTTAGTTCTTCTAAACTACGCAACGAATTTTTACAGGGTTTTCATTATTATTTATAAAAATTCTTCCTGAAGGTTTAAATATATCAAGTTTCTAAGGTTTATAAATTATTAATTGCATATTCCCATACAAAACATAAATTACAATTACCACTTGGATAAAATGTCTCTATTAAAACTTTCAGAAAGAAGAATAAGCACAGATTTAATACTGTTACAAAGAATACTACATTTTAAAATTGACTGTCCCGAATTACTTCAATGTATCAATATCCATGTTCTCAAAAAATCATGCCGACATTTCTTACCTTTTTACTTCAATAACACCAGGACACTAGCTTACCAAAATTCTCCGTTTCCGAGACTTCACAATCTCGGAAACAAATATTCTGATCTGGGTGATATATTTCATTTGAAAACTAATCAGTATAAATGTTTTACATTCTATCACTTTTATTCTTCTAGACACAAATAGACCTATGTACCCATATAACTTTTCCGCTTCTACTATTTTGTTTTGTTGAATCTTTTAAATTCAATTATATGCGTGAGGATTAATTTTTGCCATTTTGTTTACATTCTTCTTTATTGTATTAATTTTTAAGTGTTTACTCTGATACAAAATGCTTGTATTTTTTTTAAGAAAAGCCCACTAGGGCGTGTAATAAATAAATATATAATACATGCAAATTATATTTATTGGAAGTAGAAAAACGTCGATGTTTTTTAGTGAATGTAAAGCAAAATTTTCTGTCGCTTACATTGCTAACGCCGGCTTAACTTTAAGAGATTCCTCAAAATGATGTACTGCGGAATTATATATCTTGAAAAGGCCTGAAGAAAAATTCTAACTGAAATTTGTCTATCTCATAAGGTTAACAACCAACAACACCGGGTACGCGTCAGCTAGTAAACTAAATAAGAAACATTATTGATTTAACAAGTTGTAACAGAAAGAGACTTAAATAATGACTAAAAGACAAATAACTTAAACTACTTTATCTACTCGTACACTATTATAACATGTAGGAATTCTGCATTTGAAAATAACGTTTAAATACATATTACAAGTTTTATATGTATTTACCAAACGAAAATGTAAAGTGTAATCAATACGAGTCTCACTTCTGTACCTTATGGAAGCCCAAACCCAAACCCAAAAGTTTTCCAAAAACCCCATCATTTATGGTAGGATAACCGTCGATATTTTCAATTACTTGGAAAGTAAAAGAAAAATAATTATTCAAATATATACTGCACGGAGAACAATGAGTATTTCTAACTTATTAAATTATTGGAAATCCGATTAAAAACGGGATTTCAGGCCGTTTCCTGATAAACTTTTAGTGTATATAATATTTCAGACATCGTGATAAAACATTCGTATTTTACTAAAAGTTTATTAGGAAACCTATCAATTCATCCATTAAGGGACGGCAATCCCGTTTTTAACCGGGCTACGAAATATTTGAAGAGAAATTTAGTAAATTAGTAATTTTTCTGCGTCTGACTATGAACATATAAGCAACTAACGAACCATCACGCCATTTCCCCGCAGGGGTAGGCAGAGAAGACGGACCGCCAAACAACTCGGTCTTGGCACACACTCCTTGCCTCATTCACATTCATACATCGCCTCATACATACTCTTCTATTATTCTGACTCTTGACATGGACCGACTCAAGTATCTGATTCACTTGGTCGTGCCATGTCTTCCTCGGGCGTCCCCGACTTCTGCTACCATTCACATTAAACTTACATAAGCCTTGCACTCTTTGCGGATCTCCACATTTCTCACACGATCATATATGGTTTTACCACACATACGTCTCAGTTATCCCATTTCTACAGCATTCAGTCTACTTTCATCCTTTCTCTGCCAGTTCCATGCCTCACTTCCGTACATCAGGGTAGGTACCAGCATTCCATTGTGGACTGCTAGCTTCGTTTCTTTGGACAATTTTTTGTTAGCACCAACTGCATTCAGTCCTCCATTGATGGAGTTACCTGTCATCACATTACCGTCCATCACGTCGCCAGCCCTTTGGTATCGCAAAGAGAAGGAAGGAACTTGAAACATTTAAGTAGGTATACATAAACTTTCTTAACAATCTAAACGTATTTTTTTAGGCCGTTTCATTGTTCAAAGTGCATCAGCCTAGACACTCACAGCCAAATCTACTCCTAATTATCATTAAAGCTCAGTTATATTTAAGTTTTGCTGTTTTCCAGAAATGTAACGTCATTCGTATTGATGTTCTTTTAAAATGTTTTTAATCCTATTCTCAGTCGGAGAAGCTATAACCAATAAAATCTATATTACCCTATTGAAGTAACCAACTTTCTATTCCATAATGGTAGCTTCATCTTAATTTTTATTTAATGTATGTTTAGTCAAAAGGTAATTACTCCTAATAGTTGGTTAATTCCAGTCCAACCTATTTTAATAAATGGACGGTGCTAAGAGGGCACATTCTAACAATTTATATTGACGGTTTTTTAAACTAAGATTGTTTTGAGTATTTGATATCCTTAATTGTAATTTAACCTTACATTTTAAAAATGCATTTAACACAGCATTATGCATTTTACAGCAAGGAATTAACGGCAACAATGTTTCCCAATGAGCAATTGAGAATCCTGCACTGCTTTTCGTGTGACCGCGAATGAGCAATGAACGTGTGCCAAGACAGTGTTTCGTGGTGGTTTATCCTCTCTGCCAACCCTTGCGGAGAAACAGAGTGGTGATTCGTTAGCATATAGGGCTTTAAATCCTTAGTTTCTTCTCAAAACCGTTATTACGGTAATAACATTTTATAACATAAATTATAACAGAAATTATTTGACATTATGTACTAAATTCCACTAGTATAAAAGTATTTGTACAAAAGAAAATCCAAACACTTAAATGCCTTTATATAATGCATTTTTCGAGAACAAAATTTTTGTTCAAATTGTAATTATAATATTTATTTATTATTAACTTATTAATTGTTACTTCCTCAGAGATATAGGAAATTGTTAAACATTTTAAATGTGCGTTTCTGATTTTATTCGCTAGTATTTTCTCAATATTTTCGTGGGACAAATATAAATGAACCGAATTAAAAAAAATGTACAAGAAGAAAGAAGCATTATTTTCAAAAACAACGGTATTCTTACAGGTAATAATTTTTCAGGTATTTATTTTCATAAAAATAGAAAAAATGATTAATGACTTACACACATGAATTGATTTGTTTTCAATATCTGATTAAAACCATACGAATTTAATTTGAACGAATTCCTCAAAAATCAAATAGAAAAATAAGAAAATTTTTGTTCTGTAAACACCATTCATTTGAAACCTTGATCACACCTAAACATCTCAAAATGGGGGTAGAATAACAATGTAGTATTTAGGTATCTTAATAAAGCCATTCAAAATCATTGAAAAGCCATTAAACATAATAGATACCATTAAACAAAGACTATTTGTAAAAGGCCAAAAAATACATCGCAAAGGCTAAACGAAATCATACATTAATATGTATTTAAAAAGAACTTGATACGTCTACATGAATTAAAGTATTATAAATACTTTTGCTTTCTGTATATTATTCCTATATCTCGCAATTTGGAATCCATTTTTATTTTCATGTAATGATCATATTTCTAAGTTAAAGTTAACTGTTTATGTTGTTGAAGGTGTAAATTAAATATTTTATGATTTTAATGTAATCATATGTGCTTAATGTTGTGTAATCTATAACATTATTGTTTCCCGTATATTATTCCCGCATAATAAACCATACTAACTTGATTTATTGTCTTAGTGTAGGAAAGTGAATAAACATTAATAATATTATATCTTAAAATTATTGCTAGTGTTTTTCTCCTCCGACTTCTTCCACCTTCACTACCGTATTAACATTTCTAAACAGTCATGCCACTAATAACAACAAACTCAAAAACTTTCAGCGATATCATTTTAAACTTTCAGTCTCTATAATTGGCACAATAACCCATACTAACTAATAACCTTATGCCACTTAACTTCAACATTTGCAATGAATGTTATTAAAAAGTCCTAATCATAATTCTAAGTAATTCCAAGTCTAAAATTCATACAATTTCACTCTTTTTGATTATTAAAGACAGATGACCAAATTGAAAAGTTATATTTTAGAATGCTAGTATGAGAGATATGAAGATAATTTTTTATATTCTTTAAATCTTTGGAAATCCTTACCATAAAACGCAAAACTTTTCATAGCCCCGTTGGAGAGCAGAGTTTGAGCAGAGTTTTTTTGAGATGCCTCGATAGAGTATTTCGACTGCGGAGAAAAGTCAACATTACATAATGAAATGAAAATAGTGTTTTTTGTGGTACTGAATATATTTATCATAATAAAGAATATTTTAATGAATATGCACATTACATTGCCGGTTAAATGAATTAATCTTTTGAGTAGATAGTAGAATATCAAACTTAGAAAGAATTTCACTAGACAGGGTGAAGGATTTGCAGAAATCTCTGGCGGGGTCGTCACTTTTAGACTGTCTCTTAAACTCTGCGAATTTGTTTACACAATGCTTCCATAATTGGCACGTTTTATTGGAACTATACAATAAAACTGCATTTTTTTTCACTTGCTCACTTTTCCTCCTTTCGATCTCCGCATTCAGGAAATCGACAAGTCTTTGTACTTTTGCACCGCGGATTTTGCAGCGTTGTAACATTTCGTTATTTTTCGCTTGCACACTTTTCCTCCTTTCGGTCTCAGCATTCAGGAAATCGACAAGTCGTTGTATATTTTCACCGCCGATTTTGCAGCTTTGTAACATTTCGTTATTTTGTCGCATCATGCGCTGTATGATCTGGTGAGTGGAATCAGTCTTATCTTCTCCGTTGTCTGTTGAATCGTCACTGCCAATGTTGGTAAATCTTGCAATCTCGCGATGATGTGATTGGACGCCTTGCAAGGAGCTACAGGTTGACCTTGAAACTGGTTTGAAGATCTCAGTAGAATCTGCTGGCGATGCTGGAAGTCTCGGAATCTCGTTATTTATGGCGGAATGATTTAAAGAACTTGATGACGGTGACCCATTTTCTGCCTCTGCAAGAAATCTTCTTGTCTTCTTTTGGGACATGCGTGGAACAATGCTGTCATAGGTCTCCAACATTCTTCCTCCACTCTGCTGATCTGTGGTGTTTGATCTATCGGCAATGCTCATCTTCTGGATTTTATAGTTCTGATCCACGACAGAATTTTGGCCAGACAGCATGCCCGGGTTGAAGTGTCTGTGCATTTTTGTGTGAAAATA
>JAIUSX010000447.1:0-18666 GCA_026573805.1 Hesperophylax magnus | reverse complement strand
ACAGAATGACAACATCAATGAAAAGGACGCAGCCCAAAAATGAAATTCTTACAGTCCACACACACAGTATGAAGGTGAATTTTAGTAAAAAGTATAAAACTTTTAAATTTATTTTCCATCCCTGCTGTACAATGAAAACGTGCATTTTTGTTAGGGTTAATTTTTTTTTTTTTTTTTTTTTTTTGTCTTGTTTTGTCTTATCTTATTTGTCTTTTTTTTTTTTTTTTTTCCCTTCCTACCAAAAGACGGAAGACCTCCGACTCGATATGTAGCCAGGTAACATTTTTTTAATCCTCGTGCCAGGGGCGTGTGCTGTTTACATAGAGAATATTAACTTTAAATTAAAAACGATTAAATTTTTCTGCTCCGGCGCGGTTATTTTATGTTTTTTCATAGATTCTATTTGCCGTGAAGAGGGAATCGTTTAAAATTTCTGAATTTAACTCTACTTTTTATTTTTACAATAAAACGGCGTTCTTTGCGCCTCAGAATAATTCTTACCTCGCGTGACTAATCATATTATATTATACTTTGCGGGCTGTCGGTCCGAGAATTGTGTAAGATGCATTAAACGGCTTGAACATAGTGGTGGCCCTGAGAAGGGCCGTTTTGTGAGTTTTATCACACTGCCAAGTAGTGTGTTGTCGTAAATAAACAATCGGGTGGATGTGACGGTGACGGTGATGGTGTGGTGGGTCGCGCGCAGCCTAGCCGCCGAAGCCGTACAGGGTGCGACCCTGGCGCTTCAGGGCGTACACGACGTCCATGGCGGTGACGGTCTTCCTCTTGGCGTGCTCGGTGTAGGTGACAGCATCCCTGATCACGTTCTCCAGGAACACCTTCAGCACTCCGCGAGTCTCCTCGTAGATCAGGCCGGAGATACGCTTGACGCCTCCCCTGCGAGCCAGACGGCGGATGGCCGGCTTCGTGATGCCCTGGATGTTATCGCGAAGCACCTTCCTGTGACGCTTGGCTCCACCCTTTCCGAGGCCTTTTCCTCCCTTTCCGCGACCGGTCATGGTGTTTTTTGGTTTGTTTTCGGTTGAGACGAACGCGAAGGCAACCGCTCAGTAAGGCGGGTGAAGAACGATTTTTTGAGTTTCCGGATTTCGCCTTCATTATATACTCTCTGGCAAAACCGACGATGGCCCCCCACTCGCGTAGCCTGACTGACTGCAGGGTTGCCAATTCGTGGTGAATTCCAGAAAATCGCGGTGAATTCTTATGAATTGTAAATTTAATAAGAAAAGTTAAAGTGCGGAGATCCCATTAAAAGTTTTTTTTTTTTTTTTTTTTGATTTTCCGACAATATTGCCAATTATTAAAGTACTATAATTTCGTTTTCTTTCGCAGGATATATATATATATATATATATATATATATATATATATATATATATATATATTATAAATGTAGCATAATACTTATTTTACGAATTATATACGCATATTAATGTACATATATATTTAAAAAAAAAAATCATATACATAATTGTGATTTTGAATTTTCCACTGTGGGTATTTTAGAACATACGCATTGGCAACCCTGTTTTACTCACTCCCCAAGACCCGGCGGGCGACCAATGGAATCGCACCGTCGTACTCTCACGGTTCTTCCTATAAATAGGGCGACGAGACCGTTTTCGGGTCACTGTAATATTTCAAACAGAACATGGCTCGTACAAAGCAGACCGCCCGCAAGTCTACCGGAGCAAGGCCCCAGGAAGCAGCTGGCCACGAAGGCGGCGAGGAAGAGCGCGCCCCGCCACCGGAGGAGTGAAGAAGCCCCATCGCTACAGGCCCGGCACGGTCGCCCTTCGCGAGATCCGCCGCTACCAGAAGAGCACGGAGCTGCTGATCCGCAAGCTGCCCTTCCAGCGGCTGGTGCGCGAGATCGCCCAGGACTTCAAGACCGACCTGCGCTTCCAGAGCTCAGCCGTGATGGCCCTGCAGGAGGCGAGCGAGGCCTACCTGGTCGGCCTCTTCGAGGACACCAACCTTTGCGCGATCCACGCCAAGCGCGTCACCATCATGCCCAAGGACATCCAGCTGGCGAGACGCATCCGCGGAGAGCGTGCTTAAGCCGCGAGCATGCAACCAACCGACCGACCATCTAATCAAATCAATCGGATCGAAGCGAGACAACAAACAAACAAACAAACAACAGCTCACCATTCAATTTCGACCCAAAATGGCCCTTATCAGGGCCGCCAAATGTTCATCCTATTGCAAATTACTCTTTCGAAAATACGAAAACCCCACACCCACCCCATATCCATAATTTATTCATGTTTTTTAAAACTTTTTAATCACTTTCTTTGTGAAAGTGTCGGACGCGTCACCCCATCACTATTGTATTGATTTATCATCTATAATTTATCATTGTCTGTGGTCATAAATGTCAAATTAAGGGTAAGTGCTTATTGTAAAATATCTAAATGAATGAATAGTCATAAAACAGTCGAAAATATCATATAATACGACTAGACTCAATAAAATCATCGTCATAAAGGAGATACAGCTTGTAGATCGAGCTAATTTTAATCCATTTGCCATTATCCATTAATCACAAATTGATTGATTGACACGTTGCTTTTTTAACCTCAAATTGAATGAGATTTAAAATGTCAACTTTTCGCCAATAATAATGCATGAATAGAATATATTTTGCACATACATAGATTTAAGACCATGAAGAATATAATTATTTACATATAGTGTAGGTATATAACGACTTTTGTAATTTTAAAATAGTGAGAAAAATTGGCGGCCCTGAGAAGGGCCTTTTTTAAATAATGAATCAAGTCATCTTGATGGTATGGTGTGGTGGTCGTGGACTTGAGGGACGTTCATTTTGTTTTTCTGATGTTAGTATAGTTTGTCGATGTCAAAATTACGCCTTCTTTTCTGTCTTCTTGGGCAGGAGAACAGCCTGAATGTTGGGCAGAACACCTCCCTGAGCAATGGTCACGCCGGAGAGCAGCTTGTTGAGCTCCTCGTCGTTTCGGATGGCCAACTGCAGATGGCGGGGGATGATCCTGGTCTTCTTGTTGTCCCTGGCGGCGTTGCCGGCCAGCTCGAGAACCTCGGCGGCCAGGTACTCCATGACGGCGGCCAGGTAGACGGGGGCACCGGCGCCCACCCTCTCGGCGTAGTTGCCCTTCCTCAGCAGGCGGTGGATACGTCCGACGGGGAACTGGAGTCCGGCGCGGTTAGAGCGGGACTTTGCCTTTCCCTTCACTTTGCCTCCTTTGCCGCGACCTGACATGATAGGGGTGCTGGGTGCTTGCGAACTGCTTCGATAGCGGAATAGCAGACTCGATTAGGCGAGTCTGGGAATACTTTTGCCGATTTTCGGTCACGGGACGTGTATTTACGTTCTCGGCGAGCTCGCTAACAATGGCCGCTCTCGGCTCCCCCCCGCTACGGGCGATGCTATAGCAGAGGGGGCCGCACGGGTGCTAGCTAGCTAGCTCGAGGCGAAAGAGAGCCGCCCTAGCCGATCGCCGCCACAGCGTCGTGAAAGTAAAGTAAACTACAACTCAAAAAGGCAGATTTTCAAAGTCAAAATCGACGAGCAGCAAGCAAGATGCCACCCAAGACAAGCGGAAAAGCAGCCAAGAAGTCGGGCAAGGCCCAGAAGAACATCTCCAAGGGGGACAAGAAGAAGTCTAAGCGCAGGAGGAAGGAGAGCTACGCAATCTACATCTACAAAGTGCTGAAGCAGGTGCACCCCGACACCGGTATCTCCTCCAAGGCGATGAGCATCATGAACAGCTTCGTGAACGACATCTTCGAGCGCATCGCCGCCGAGGCCTCCCGCCTGGCCCACTACAACAAGAGGTCCACGATCACCAGCAGGGAGATCCAGACCGCCGTCAGGCTGCTCCTTCCCGGCGAGCTGGCCAAGCACGCCGTGTCCGAGGGCACCAAGGCCGTCACCAAGTACACCAGCTCCAAGTGAGGAGCCAACAGATGGACAGACTACCGACCAACTTGACCGACACGACACCCAGCAACACCGAGAACAAACAAACGACTCATCATCATCATCATCATCGTCGTCCAAGTCAAACAAAAGGCCCTTATTAGGGCCGCCAATATTTTCATTATTGTCATAAAGCAAAAGTCGATATAATACATACAATGTTTTACCTCCTCATATATAGCATTATCATAAATATACATTTTAACAGAACGTGTATATCATGTCGGTCCAGAATAATAATAAACAAGCGAAATATATATATATATATATATATATTATAATAAGCGGTAAGTTAATAGCGTTGAATGCGTGCACCCTAGTGGATCAATCAGGCTTCATAACGACGCAAAAATTCCTCTGATAAAGAAGCTAATTATCGCTGCACAAGCGGAGAAATTCTACGATAATCCCGCAATTGATTGACATCTAAAAAAAAAAAAATAAAAATAAAAATATCAAGTTAAGTATCAATAAATGATAATTCCATTTCACAATTACGTCAAAGTCATTAAACTTATAATATATTAAAAATGAAAACAATACAAATCACAATAAATTGTTTCATGAACTCTGAACATAAATATTATCCAAGTTCAAGACCAGTAAGTTTGTATTTCGACCTAGACGCGAACCACTAGCGAAGCGTAGATCCCCGAATGAAAGTGTAGATCCCTGTCTCTGGTGGCAAATCCGCGAACCAAACTTTGCGGCGGCAGTATTTGAATAGATAGATTTAAATTCATTCATTAATTACACAATTTATTCACAGATATGAGATAAGAGAAGGAAATTAACAATTATATCACCTTCATCTTATTCGGTAGAGGAAATTTATGTAATAAGTATAAAAGCTCTCTCTGCATAGACTGCTGACCTCTAATGCCAAAAAAGGAAAATGATATAGTACCAAAACACACAAAAAATGGTTTGAGGCCAGACTATACACTCTATACTTTTAACAATAAGAATTTTATTATTGAACTTTTCGAAAGAAAGAAATGTACGATGGCGAAAGATGTATTTTTAAATATGTAATTAATATATATATATTTTTTTTTTCAATAAATACTTGTGCGTGATCTAATAATAAATAACTTGATCCTTCTGACTCTGTGACCGGATATATCGTCAAAATGATAATTCAACACACCTCCAAAAAGTGATATGAAGTCATGAAAAGTGATGAAACAAAAACTAGGCTAAATAGGTTACGTAGGTAACTATTAAACGTAGTTTTTGTTTCATCACTTTTCATGACGCTATATCACTTTTTGGAGGTGTGTTGAATTGTCATTTTGATGAAATATCATGGAACCATATCCTGGAGGTGATTTGATCATTAGTAAAAATCATTTAATAAATAATTATTGTTAATTATTGCAGAGTGTTATTGTTATTATTATATCGTATTCATCTCGGTTTAAAAATATTGACGTCTGATAATGTTATAATAAAATAATATCATCGCTTCACCCATTTCACGTTGTTCAATTCATTTACGAGCGGAGAATTATTAATATGATGATCAAAACCTGTCGGTTCCATGATATTTCATCAAAACGCAATAATTAACAATAATTATTTATTAAATGATTTTTACTAATGATCAAATCACCTCCAGGATATATGTATTTAAAATTTAATGCTCTTTCTTATTACCAACAAGGCAATCTATTATAACAACTCACGTCTAAAAGTTTGCACTTTATGAAACTATAATGTACAATGAACGTGACGCTGCGTTAAAATGTACATATTGTACACCGATACACATGCGTGTCGGTTGTTATTTAATGTGGTTTGTATTTATGTAAATGTGTAAAGTAGTATTGTTTTAGAATAGAGTTGCTTAATTGATATGACGTTAATTAAGAATTCGTCTGTGCTAGTTGTTCTTACATTTCTTGACTTTAAGAATAACAGGAGAGCGGGTCTCCGGCTGGCTTCGGGCCCGTACAAGTTTCCCGGGACAGCAGAGAGCGAGCTGCTCGCACCCACTCCGTGAAAGCAGCGCATCACCGCTCACCTCGACTCCTCGCCCAACACAGAAAATGCTCCGGTTGGAAGGAACCTGCAAAAACACAATAATATCATTCATTAATAAATGGCTGATCAGAGGAGGGGGAAGATAGAGAGGGGGGGTTAAAAAAAAAAAATGGCACTCAAAAGGGACACCACGCACAACACAAACAATGTTCCGGTGACAAAAACAGCAAACACAATAATATCATTAATAATTGGAGATCAGAAGCGGGGGGAATGGAAGGGTGGGGGGGGGGGGGAAGAAAGAGGTATTTAAAAAAAAAATAGTACACAAAAAGGACTCCTCGCACCACACAGACAACGCTGTTAGGTTGGGTTGGGTTGGGTTGTAGGTTAGGTTATAGATTAGGTTGGATTAGTTTAGGTTGGGTTAGGTTAGTTTAGGTTGGATTAGTTTAGGTTGGGTTAGTTTAGGTTGGGTTAGGTTAGGTTAGGTTGGGTTAGGTTGGGTTAGGTTAGGTTGGGTTAGGTTAGGTTAGGTTAGGTTAGGTTGGGTTAGGTTGGGTTAGGTTAGGTTAGGTTAGGTTAGGTTAGGTTGGGTTAGGTTGGGTTAGGTTAGGTTGGGTTAGGTTGGGTTGGGTTAGGTTGGGTTAGGTTAGGTTGGGTTGGGTTGGGTTAGGTTAGGTTAGGTTAGGTTAGGTTAGGTTAGGTTATGTTGGGTTAGGTTAGGTTAGGTTATGTTGGGTTAGGTTAGGTTATGTTGGGTTAGGTTAGGTTATGTTGGGTTAGGTTAGGTTAGGTTAGGTTAGGTTGGGCTAGGTTAGGTTGGGTTAGGTTAGGTTATGTTTGGTTAGGTTGGGTTAGGTTATGTTTGGTTAGGTTGGGTTGGGTTGGGTTAGGTTAGGTTATGTTTGGTTAGGTTGGGTTGGGTTAGGTTATGTTGGGTTAGGTTGGTTTAGGTTATGTGAGTTTGGGTTGGGTTAGGCTAGTTTGGGTTAGGCTAAGCTAGGCTAGGCTAGGTTAGGTTATTCTTACTTTTCATTATTATCTAAGTCATACCAACTGTTGACCCACCGTTCTGTACATTCACTCATACCCCAATTGGGGATGCCATAGTCTCATTGGCTACAGGTGGTTAGCAGCAGTTGGGACATTTGATTACACAAATGATACGGATGCCTTGTAATAACAATAATTCGATAATTTGTATAGCGCCCTTTTGTGAAAACAGAAAAACATGGCAAAACATGGCCAAACCTGGCCAGTCAAGCTCAGATAAACACACTGTAGTAGAAAAACACTGGACATTAATTTCACATTTGCTATTCTTTTAACACACATTACTGTTGCCTATTGTATGGTTTATTAGAAGATTAGGGGCACAAGTAGAATTGATATTTATTTTTTTAAAGGCTCGAGAATATATGACTCTTTAGGACTGGTGAACTTTGATGAAATGAACTTAAAAAGTTTACAAATTCTTCTACTAAACACCGCATTATGAAGTTCCACGATGTACACATCGTCTGAACATTCAGGTGTCATTTTGATTTTTTTTTGCGATCGTTTTATATTCGTTTGTTTGCGATATAATATTATTATGACGAAGATGATGACTATGACGGATGGGAGAAGACGATGGACGGCATGGGGACGAATGAACTACCCGATCCGGTGGATATCTACCGGAGAAGCGGGATTTATTCACGTCATGTCAAAACAAACAATTCGCATTATTGCCCGATATAAAATCAGATACGTAGATATCACGCACATCATATCAATTGATTAAAGTTTCTCCACTGTAAAAACACTGATCTAAAAACACAATGATCTCTGTCGTGACAGAGGCTAGATCGAAAATATGATTTCAAACAAAACGGTAAAACAATAAACAACATTTGACGTAAGGAAAACGAATTCATGGGTCAGTGTTGCCATCGCAAATATATGTTATTTCACCGCAGATTTTTGATTAAATAATTGCATCAAGTACTTACCGATGAACATCAATTATTTCACAACATTATTTTTTATTTTTTATTCATCACTTTTAATATTAATACTAGATCGGTGTGAGTCCATGCAGCGCCATGTCAGGAAAGAAACGTGAATACTTTTGGAATTAATTTGTTTACTATTTTTGTGTGAATATCGAATTGTGGTTTCGCTTGCACAGAAATCTTCCTCCTTGCTTACGAAATGTGTGATTAATCAGTATTACAAATATGTAATAATATGTTATATTGAATTCAAACATGAGACAGAATTACCATTAGTTTTTAATTATTAAATTTAAATTCAATTTAATCATTAAAAATTATTTTGATTAAATGACTTTTTTTTTATAATTATACTTAATTTTAATCGTTAACCCAAATAGCCATGGACATAGGGGGAGTATTCAAACAGAGGGGATTCTCTTTATTTTTACGTTTCTTTTTCTGTTGTTTTTTTTTTTCTACCAATTTCTTCTTTCTATGGTTTAGACAGTTGTCAATCTTGTTGTTTGTGTTCATCTCGTAACTCTCGCGATCGCCGTTTGATAATAACGTAAATAAACTTTGATCAATCGATTTGATGCCAGTTATACGGATCTGATGTGTTGTGTGTGTTGTGTGTGTGTGCGCGTGTGTGCGCGTGTGTGATGTTTGTTAAATAATCATTAAATAATAATCTTCGCGCGCGCGAAACGATCCGAACAAAAATGGCGCGTGTGCGTCCGAACCTCCGCTTTCTTTTCATTTCATTTCGCCGTATTATTTCACCCTTTTTCCTCGCCGCTTTTCACCGTCGCCTCCGCGCTCTCTCACCGGACCCCCGAACACCTGAACGGCCGCCCTCTCTGGGGTCGGTCACGCCGGGCGGCCATCATTTTTCATGAACAATGCATCGCGATTGACTTCCGTTTCCGTTTCCAAGTGTCAAGTTCAGTGGGTGGATCAATCAAACGTGCAACTATCTGATGATGCGTGAATAATTATCGACATATATTCCGTTGATATTTTCATTTATTCCATAATTAAATTTAAATCATAAATTTTCCAACATTTAACTTCATTAAAAGTAATAAGTTTTCTTTCGCACACCCACAGCTTCTTTCCACGTGTTTCTTTTTTCTTTTTTTTTTTTTTTCAGATTAAATGTAGTGGCAATTTAGTTAAAAGGAGAAAAAAATAAAACAAAAAGTCTATTGACGATAACGTCAAATTTTATTTTTATTTGTTCTAAATGCAGCTGACAAATTTTCAAATAATTTGTAAACACATCCGATGACTTTTGATTTACTTAATTTTACAGAGTTCCTAAACATGATTTTTTTTTACTGACTCTAACATAATTATATTTGATTATCTTTAGATTCTTTACAGTTATTTTTATTATTATATTGGTGTTTGTTGAACAAGAGCTTAAAAACTATACTGCGGCTGTATGCAGGTTATTATTCCTTCCGGAGGACTATCTTGGGTTTTTTATATTTAAATTTATCGTTTTCGCTATATTTTGAAAGGGAATTTATTGTAGGATTAGTATGGCTGGGAAGGCCGGCATAAAATTTGGTTGCTTGGGAAACAATCAAGTCCTTTATCAACGGAATGTTGGTGTCATTATGGATAGAAGAAATTCTCTGGCACAGAGGTCTCATTTATAAAATGTACCTCCTCGGTATCCCCCTTTCAATGCTTCAACTCATAGCTAATTTTATTAAAGACCGTAAATTTAGAATCAAATTAGATGGAATTTTTTCCACAGTGAGATTGCTAAGAGCAGGTGTCCCTCAAGGCTCTATTCTCTCGCCAGCTCTTTTCAATATATACCTAAGCGATATCCCCCGCCCTAGCATACATAACTTTCGCACCAAAAAAACCAAAATAGGCAAATTTGCAGACGACACTGAAGTCATGTCGACTTCAGTAAGCGAAATGACCGCTACACGACGCGTCCAAGACCACGCGTCGAAACTAGAATCATTTTTTAAACAATGGCGAATTAGCATCAATCCCTCAAAAAGCGCCGCTTGTGTTTTCTCCCGTAGACGCCCTAAACGACCCCCTAACATCCACTTGTTCGGCGAAAACGTACCTTGGAAAAAAAACATTAAATACCTCGGAATAACTCTAGACAGCAGACTAACTTGGAAAAAGCATATAACAGAAACTCTAAATTCAGCAAATAAAACTCTTGCAGCCCTTTATCCCATGATATCTAAAAATAACAAAAAATTATCTCCAAGGAACAAACTACTAATATATAAATCCACTATAAGACCTAAACTCACTTACGCTAGCCCTATCTGGGCACACGCTTCAGAGCCCCAGCTAAAAAGACTACAAACATTTCAAAACAAAGCCATACGCATTGCCCTGGGAGCTCCTAGATGGATGAGGGTTGCTCAACTACATCGGGACTCTGAAGTTCCCCTCCTTAAAGACCATATCTTAAGTCTCGCGGAAACATTTTATGCGGGCCTCCCCACCCATGAAAACGCGTCCATCAACTGTCTCGCACAGTACGATGTAAATGAAATAACTACCTTTAAAAAACCCAAACAAATCCTCCGTAAACCTTAAATCCCCCATATTGCAGCCATGTTTCCTTGCAAAAATATTTTAAAAACACAACCAAAATTAACTTAAAATTTATCCTACAACCAATTTTAAAATCATGATGAAAGAGAAAGGGGCCTTTTTGGCCCGGAGCTCTATATGCCAATATTTCAAAAGTCAAAAGTAGAAGAAATTCTAATCCATTTAGGTGCGTTTAAAGCAAGTCTAATGGCTTTATTTTGAAAGAGATGAATCTTTTGTATGAGATTTGGAGCGGCGTGCCTCCAAATGGGGCATCCGTACGTGAAACCTGGTCTTATTGTTGTTTTATAAAGAAGTAATTTATTATCCGTTGACAAACGACTTTTCTTTCCCATCATTGGATTAAGTGATGCTAGACATTTATTTGCTGCTGTTATTTTTCCAGTTATATGTCATCCGATGATGTTCTGATTAAATATCTTATATTAGTTATGGTTTTTGTTTCTTTGTCTGTCTGTCTGTCTGTCTGTCTGTAGTTTTTTGTTTTTTTTTTTTTTTTTGTTTTCCTACTTTCGTTATTCATCATCATCATCATCATCATCATAATTCATTTTTTTTATTATTTTTATTTTTTTTTTAAGCACATAAACAATCGCAAACATTAATAGTTTAACCAGGTTATTATTTTCATGTCTTCGAGGGCTCGTATCTCACGCCGCGCCGCGCCGCCCCCGGCTGTCCTGTAAGAAATCAGATATAATAGCATCATCAGTAGGGCTCGTTTAATTTTTTTTTCAAATTAATTTCGTATAACATAATTAATTTATTTCGCATTATTATCACGCCTAGGTCGGTTTGGCGTACACATAATATTATACAGGCCCGAGCACCGCGAGCCCGATGTATGCTGTGGGCCGGCACGCCGTTCTACGGCGGGGCGGCTCGGGAGCCCTGTCGGCGCTCGCGGGGCCCCCCGACGGCGGGAATGCTGCGGGACCCCTCGGCCGGAGTCCCGCCCTCGCCCACGCCGCCCTCCCGACCCGCCGACTCGAGGGTCTCCCGAGCTGCGGTCTCTTTTGTGGCACTCCGAGTCGCCGCCCTCGCGCATTTCCTCATCCGTAGCCTCACTGCGCCTAGCGCCGCTCCCGGGGAGCGCAGATTCCCCGCCCTCCGCGGGCCCACATCTCTGTCCTACGCCCGCCCGCGCCCTACCGTTAAGGAAAATTTATCCTCGCCGATAAAATCCTATTTTACTCCGAGGACCTAAGCATAAATGATACACGTTTTCATCATCACAATCGACAAGCGAGCTCTCTGCGCCGGCGGCACGGTAGGGACGCCATTCGAATTCCGAAAATTTAATTTTTTTTTGAGGATATATTCAGCATCAGCAAGCAAGCCGAACAGCACCACCAGCACCAGTCTACAATGGCAGATACAGCACTAGCAGCGACGGCGGCGTCTCCCGTTCCGGCCACTCCCGCTAAGAAGGCAAAGGCATCCGCCGCGGCGGCCAAGAAGCCGAAGGCGAAGCCCTCTCACCCGAAGACGTCCGAGATGGTCAACAACGCCATCAAGGAGCTGAAGGAGCGCGGCGGCTCCTCCCTGCAGGCGATCAAGAAGTACATCACCGCTAACTACAAGGTCGACGCCGATAAGCTGGCCCCCTTCATCAAGAAGTACCTGAAGGGAGCCGTCGAGTCCGGCGCCCTGGTCCAGACCAAGGGCAAGGGAGCGTCCGGCTCCTTCAAGCTGGAGGCGAAGGCCAAGGGTTCCGCCGGTGGCGCCAAGAAGCCGGCCGCCGCCGCGCCCAAGAAGCGCACCTCTGCCGCCTCCGCCGCCAAGAAGCCCAGGAAGGCGGCCGCCGCGCCCGCCAAGGCGAAGAAGGCCGTCGCCCCCCGCCAAGGCGAAGAAGGCTCCCGCCGGCTCGCCGGCCAAGAAGGCCGCCGCCGCCGCCGCCAAGAAGCCCGCCGCGAAGCCGAAGAGCCCCACGAAGGCGAAGAAGTCGGCCAAGCCCCCGACCAAGAAGCCCAAGGCGCCCAAGCCGAAGAAGGCTGCCGCAGCTCCCAAGGGCAAGCCCGCAGCGAAGAAGGCCGCACCCAAGAAGTAGGACTTCCACATGACTTCACGTGTGTGTATAGTTATATATTGTCATTATATAATATATCTATCACCACCGCGGATATATCAGCTGGCGGAAAGCGAGCACCCGAGTCGCGGTGCCAAGTTGTTGACGATAAAAAGCCCTTTTCAGGGCTACCAATGATTTCATAAATGCATAATACAAAAATATTCGATGAGATTAGAGAGAGTATCGCGAGAGGTATAATAGTAAAATACGTGAATTATTATTCATTCCACCGAATTCCATAGTATTTATTATTATTATTATTATTATCATAACCATTCCGTCGCATAACTTATATAATGGCAATAAAACACGGATAAGGGTTTTTCCGGAAGGGCCATAGAGAAGCGCATAATAATAGTAAGTCATAGAGTAATTATGTCATAAAGTAATTTAAAGGCTTACGAATTTTTTCACAGAATGACAACATCAATGAAAAGGACGCAGCCCAAAAATGAAATTCTTACAGTCCACACACACAGTATGAAGGTGAATTTTTAGTAAAAAGTATAAAACTTTTAAATTTATTTTCCATCCCTGCTGTACAATGAAAACGTGCATTTTTGTTAGGGTTAATTTTTTTTTTTTTTTTTTTTTTTTGTCTTGTTTTGTCTTATCTTATTTGTCTTTTTTTTTTTTTTTTTTCCCTTCCTACCAAAAGACGGAAGACCTCCGACTCGATATGTAGCCAGGTAACATTTTTTTAATCCTCGTGCCAGGGGCGTGTGCTGTTTACATAGAGAATATTAACTTTAAATTAAAAACGATTAAATTTTTCTGCTCCGGCGCGGTTATTTTTATGTTTTTTCATAGATTCTTATTTGCCGTGAAGAGGGAATCGTTTAAAATTTCTGAATTTAACTCTACTTTTTATTTTTACAAATAAAACGGCGTTCTTTGCGCCTCAGAATAATTCTTACCTCGCGTGACTAATCATATTATATTATACTTTGCGGGCTGTCGGTCCGAGAATTGTGTAAGATGCATTAAACGGCTTGAACATAGTGGTGGCCCTGAGAAGGGCCGTTTTGTGAGTTTTATCACACTGCCAAGTAGTGTGTTGTCGTAAATAAACAATCGGGTGGATGTGACGGTGACGGTGATGGTGTGGTGGTCGCGCGCAGCCTAGCCGCCGAAGCCGTACAGGGTGCGACCCTGGCGCTTCAGGGCGTACACGACGTCCATGGCGGTGACGGTCTTCCTCTTGGCGTGCTCGGTGTAGGTGACAGCATCCCTGATCACGTTCTCCAGGAACACCTTCAGCACTCCGCGAGTCTCCTCGTAGATCAGGCCGGAGATACGCTTGACGCCTCCCCTGCGAGCCAGACGGCGGATGGCCGGCTTCGTGATGCCCTGGATGTTATCGCGAAGCACCTTCCTGTGACGCTTGGCTCCACCCTTTCCGAGGCCTTTTCCTCCCTTTCCGCGACCGGTCATGGTGTTTTTTGGTTTGTTTTCGGTTGAGACGAACGCGAAGGCAACCGCTCAGTAAGGCGGGTGAAGAACGATTTTTTGAGTTTCCGGATTTCGCCTTCATTATATACTCTCTGGCAAAACCGACGATGGCCCCCCACTCGCGTAGCCTGACTGACTGCAGGGTTGCCAATTCGTGGTGAATTCCAGAAAATCGCGGTGAATTCTTATGAATTGTAAATTTAATAAGAAAAGTTAAAGTGCGGAGATCCCATTAAAAGTTTTTTTTTTTTTTTTTTTTGATTTTCCGACAATATTGCCAATTATTAAAAGTACTATAATTTCGTTTTCTTTCGCAGGATATATATATATATATATATATATATATATATATATATATATATATATATATATATTATAAATGTAGCATAAATACTTATTTTTACGAATTATATACGCATATTAATGTACATATATATTTAAAAAAAAAAATCATATACATAATTGTGATTTTGAATTTTCCACTGTGGGTATTTTAGAACATACGCATTGGCAACCCTGTTTTACTCACTCCCCAAGACCCGGCGGGCGACCAATGGAATCGCACCGTCGTACTCTCACGGTTCTTTCCTATAAATAGGGCGACGAGACCGTTTTTCGGTCACTGTAATATTTCAAACAGAACATGGCTCGTACAAAGCAGACCGCCCGCAAGTCTACCGGAGGCAAGGCCCCCAGGAAGCAGCTGGCCACGAAGGCGGCGAGGAAGAGCGCGCCCGCCACCGGAGGAGTGAAGAAGCCCCATCGCTACAGGCCCGGCACGGTCGCCCTTCGCGAGATCCGCCGCTACCAGAAGAGCACGGAGCTGCTGATCCGCAAGCTGCCCTTCCAGCGGCTGGTGCGCGAGATCGCCCAGGACTTCAAGACCGACCTGCGCTTCCAGAGCTCAGCCGTGATGGCCCTGCAGGAGGCGAGCGAGGCCTACCTGGTCGGCCTCTTCGAGGACACCAACCTTTGCGCGATCCACGCCAAGCGCGTCACCATCATGCCCAAGGACATCCAGCTGGCGAGACGCATCCGCGGAGAGCGTGCTTAAGCCGCGAGCATGCAACCAACCGACCGACCATCTAATCAAATCAATCGGATCGAAGCGAGACAACAAACAAACAAACAAACAACAGCTCACCATTCCAATTTCGACCCAAAATGGCCCTTATCAGGGCCGCCAAATGTTCATCCTATTGCAAATTACTCTTCGAAAATACGAAAACCCCACACCCACCCCATATCCATAATTTATTCATGTTTTTTAAAACTTTTTAATCACTTTCTTTGTGAAAGTGTCGGACGCGTCACCCCCATCACTATTGTATTGATTTATCATCTATAATTTATCATTGTCTGTGGTCATAAATGTCAAATTAAGGGTAAGTGCTTATTGTAAAATATCTAAATGAATGAATAGTCATAAAACAGTCGAAAATATCATATAATACGACTAGACTCAATAAAATCATCGTCATAAAGGAGATACAGCTTGTAGATCGAGCTAATTTTAATCCATTTGCCATTATCCATTAATCACAAATTGATTGATTGACACGTTGCTTTTTTAACCTCAAATTGAATGAGATTTAAAATGTCAACTTTTCGCCAATAATAATGCATGAATAGAATATATTTTGCACATACATAGATTTAAGACCATGAAGAATATAATTATTTACATATAGTGTAGGTATATAACGACTTTTGTAATTTTAAAATAGTGAGAAAAATTGGCGGCCCTGAGAAGGGCCTTTTTTAAATAATGAATCAAGTCATCTTGATGGTATGGTGTGGTGGTCGTGGACTTGAGGGACGTTCATTTTGTTTTTCTGATGTTAGTATAGTTTGTCGATGTCAAAATTACGCCTTCTTTTCTGTCTTCTTGGCAGGAGAACAGCCTGAATGTTGGGCAGAACACCTCCCTGAGCAATGGTCACGCCGGAGAGCAGCTTGTTGAGCTCCTCGTCGTTTCGGATGGCCAACTGCAGATGGCGGGGGATGATCCTGGTCTTCTTGTTGTCCCTGGCGGCGTTGCCGGCCAGCTCGAGAACCTCGGCGGCCAGGTACTCCATGACGGCGGCCAGGTAGACGGGGGCACCGGCGCCCACCCTCTCGGCGTAGTTGCCCTTCCTCAGCAGGCGGTGGATACGTCCGACGGGGAACTGGAGTCCGGCGCGGTTAGAGCGGGACTTTGCCTTTCCCTTCACTTTGCCTCCTTTGCCGCGACCTGACATGATAGGGGTGCTGGGTGCTTGCGAACTGCTTCGATAGCGGAATAGCAGACTCGATTAGGCGAGTCTGGGAATACTTTTGCCGATTTTCGGTCACGGGACGTGTATTTACGTTCTCGGCGAGCTCGCTAACAATGGCCGCTCTCGGCTCCCCCCGCTACGGGCGATGCTATAGCAGAGGGGGCCGCACGGGTGCTAGCTAGCTAGCTCGAGGCGAAAGAGAGCCGCCCTAGCCGATCGCCGCCACAGCGTCGTGAAAGTAAAGTAAACTACAACTCAAAAAGGCAGATTTTCAAAGTCAAAATCGACGAGCAGCAAGCAAGATGCCACCCAAGACAAGCGGAAAAGCAGCCAAGAAGTCGGGCAAGGCCCAGAAGAACATCTCCAAGGGGGACAAGAAGAAGTCTAAGCGCAGGAGGAAGGAGAGCTACGCAATCTACATCTACAAAGTGCTGAAGCAGGTGCACCCCGACACCGGTATCTCCTCCAAGGCGATGAGCATCATGAACAGCTTCGTGAACGACATCTTCGAGCGCATCGCCGCCGAGGCCTCCCGCCCTGGCCCACTACAACAAGAGGTCCACGATCACCAGCAGGGAGATCCAGACCGCCGTCAGGCTGCTCCTTCCCGGCGAGCTGGCCAAGCACGCCGTGTCCGAGGGCACCAAGGCCGTCACCAAGTACACCAGCTCCAAGTGAGGAGCCAACAGATGGACAGACTACCGACCAACTTGACCGACACGACACCCAGCAACACCGAGAACAAACAAACGACTCATCATCATCATCATCATCGTCGTCCAAGTCAAACAAAAGGCCCTTATTAGGGCCGCCAATATTTTCATTATTGTCATAAGCAAAAGTCGATATAATACATACAATGTTTTACCTCCTCATATATAGCATTATCATAAATATACATTTTAACAGAACGTGTATATCATGTCGGTCCAGAATAATAATAAACAAGCGAAATATATATATATATATATATATATTATAATAAGCGGTAAGTTAATAGCGTTGAATGCGTGCACCCTAGTGGATCAATCAGGCTTCATAACGACGCAAAAATTCCTCTGATAAAGAAGCTAATTATCGCTGCACAAGCGGAGAAATTCTACGATAATCCCGCAATTGATTGACATCTAAAAAAAAAAAAATAAAAATAAAAATATCAAGTTAAGTATCAATAATGATAATTCCATTTCACAATTACGTCAAAGTCATTAAACTTATAATATATTAAAAATGAAAACAATACAAATCACAATAAATTGTTTCATGAACTCTGAACATAAATATTATCCAAGTTCAAGACCAGTAAGTTTGTATTTCGACCTAGACGCGAACCACTAGCGAAGCGTAGATCCCCGAATGAAAGTGTAGATCCCTGTCTCTGGTGGCAAATCCGCGAACCAAACTTTGCGGCGGCAGTATTTGAATAGATAGATTTAAATTCATTCATTAATTACACAATTTATTCACAGATATGAGATAAGAGAAGGAAATTAACAATTATATCACCTTCATCTTATTCGGTAGAGGAAATTTATGTAATAAGTATAAAAGCTCTCTCTGCATAGACTGCTGACCTCTAATGCCAAAAAAGGAAAATGATATAGTACCAAAACACACAAAAAATGGTTTGAGGCCAGACTATACACTCTATACTTTTAACAATAAGAATTTTATTATTGAACTTTTCGAAAGAAAGAAATGTACGATGGCGAAAGATGTATTTTTAAATATGTAATTAATATATATATATTTTTTTTTTCAATAAATACTTGTGCGTGATCTAATAATAAATAACTTGATCCTTCTGACTCTGTGACCGGATATATCGTCAAAATGATAATTCAACACACCTCCAAAAAGTGATATGAAGTCATGAAAAGTGATGAAACAAAAACTAGGCTAAATAGGTTACGTAGGTAACTATTAAACGTAGTTTTTGTTTCATCACTTTCATGACGCTATATCACTTTTTGGAGGTGTGTTGAATTGTCATTTTGATGAAATATCATGGAACCATATCCTGGAGGTGATTTGATCATTAGTAAAAATCATTTAATAAATAATTATTGTTAATTATTGCAGAGTGTTATTGTTATTATTATATCGTATTCATCTCGGTTTAAAAATATTGACGTCTGATAATGTTATAATAAAATAATATCATCGCTTCACCCATTTCACGTTGTTCAATTCATTTACGAGCGGAGAATTATTAATATGATGATCAAAACCTGTCGGTTCCATGATATTTCATCAAAACGCAATAATTAACAATAATTATTTATTAAATGATTTTTACTAATGATCAAATCACCTCCAGGATAT
>JAIUSX010000446.1:0-89566 GCA_026573805.1 Hesperophylax magnus | reverse complement strand
TTTTAGCCTGTCTAGAGTCTAAAAGTCGAAAGCTTTAATGTAAATTTATAACTTCAACCATATTATTTTTTAACGGAAAATATAATATCTTCTGTTGTATTTTGTAAATCTATTTGATTACTGAATTATTATTTTTATTTGGTTGTATTTTTATCTATCCTAATTTTATTTTTATTATTTCTTTTCATGTTTTTAAATTATCTTGCATCTAAAAGTTGAACTGCATAAATGAAAAAGCCCTCTGGACGTTACATAAGTAAATAAATATCACACTTCTGGGGAATATTCGGTGAGTATAATTCGGTCATAAAATAAATATAAATAAAATAAAAAAAGTATTGTGCCTACTATCAGCTTGCATAAGGACCATAAGGGATTAATGAAAAAACTCTGAAAACAACATTAAAAGTGACATAGAAAACTAATAACAGAAATTAATAACTTTAGTTCGCCTCAACACAGGTCACCCTAGTGAAGAGGACTAAGAAATACAGTTTGCTATACATATATTTAATATCATATTTTGTATGTACAATTATTAAATGGTCGCCATAGTAAAAAAAAGTGTACTCCTAGAACCAACAGGCTGATGATAATGATTTTTTGACAAAACCTTTGATAAACCTGAATAGAAAAAACAGGAAAGAAGCGAATAAGCGAAAGAAATAAAATAAAATACAAGAATATAGACAGAAAATAAAAATATGTTTAGATATAAATAAAATGCGTAAATATGATAAATAAATAAATAATATAATTAAAAAAATAATTTAAATAAATAACAATACTTTTGATATAAGTATAAAGAAAATGAAAGAAGTAGAAGATTTCTAAAAAGGCGAAAAAGATAACGAAATAATACAAACTACAACGAAAAAAGAAACATAAAATATAAATAAATATGAATAAATAGATAACACAAATAAAAAATATTATAATGTCCTAAAAATTAGACTAATATTTAGTGTTTCTTTGTTTAGTGAACCATGTGCATCTTCAATAATATGAACGTGGTTCGTCGAAATTGCAAGTTGCTTTATTTACGCAAAGATATACTCTTGTAAATGGACTGGCGTCTTATTCTAGTGAGTCTCTAAGTTTTTCTGAGAACTGCCACAAGCGAATGACGGTTACCGACCCCACAATCGGTTAAGTCCGTAAATGATCGGAACCAATCGGATATAGCCAACAATTAATAATAAAATCAAATACTAACTTATCCGGCACTATAATTATATATATACAAACATATCAATATTTTGGTATACCTACGTGAAAAGTAAATAGGAAAATTTTTATTTCAATACCATGTAAATCAATCTCACAAATCAATTTCACCGGAAGTAAGTGAAAATTGAGTAATTTCAGACGCACGGACACACCCACATCGCACTCCCAATGGTTTATCTCTTCAGTGGTTTTGCCGTAATTCTATTTAAGCAGTTAACTGCCTGCCCCGGCGTTGCACGGCGGTAAAGGTTAATGGCCGTAGAGCCTGGGTAAATGGGCTATAAATAACGGAACATTATGTATATCCAATGAACCGTTTCGCTATATAATCTCGGAGTATCTGAAAAAATAAATGCGTTCACAAGATCCATAAAGAGCTAAGTGTGTGTGTGTAAGACTCATTGAAACACCCTTGAAACTTGAATCTTTTTTTGGTGCTTTGTATTCGAATTTGTACTCCACTTTGAACTCAGTTTTTGTTCTCTTTTGAAAGCCTTTTAGTAAAAATGATAAGCAAAATCTTATGAACTCATTTTATTTAAGTACAGTACATAAGTTGGTTAACAAATGGCAAATCAATGGTTTTTACTCTTTCGAGTAACGATCAACGTGCGATCAATTATCAACCATTCTTCGTCCACTACTATAATACTTAATTATAGTAGTGGACGCAACCGGAAAAACTCAACTGAAATGTTTTCTCTTAGATTTACATTTCAAATTATTATTATTTATTGAGCAGGCTGATGCGCTCATATCTCACTTGACAATAATTGAGTTGTTTTAATTTTTTTAAGTTAATACCTTCTTCTCTCAATTAAGAACCCAATCAACCTGTAAATTGATTTATGTAAGTAGCATCGATGATTTGTTGAGTAAGTTTATTCCGTGCATCCACTATTCTATTTGCAAGGAAGTGTTTCGTTTTGCGAAAAGAAAAAAAAGGCGATTTGTTAAATTAATGGAGATTTATATTTTTATCATTGAAGAAGAAGATAATACTAATAAACCTAAACGAAACATTAAACAGAACAAGACACAGAAAATAAAAAGATAACAGTCACAACTAGGAATCGAACCCATGATCTCTTTTCTTACCAGGATAGTTGTCTTAACCAATTTGACCAAATTCAGAATTAACAATATCATCGTGCAACAAATTTTATCCATATTTTTGGCATCTGCCCTTTTAATGGAAACAAAGTTTATAGTGAAATTGGTCTTAATCTGGGGTAAGCCAAATAATATGTTCAAGGTTAATCCGTATGTGTTTAGGTGGTCTGTAAGTATATCGGGACCCATTTTTGGATAACCAATACCCCTGTCATAGGTCACCCCAAGTTGGTCGTTACATTTGGTGCCTTAGCAGGTGTGCCCGGGTTCATTAGGTGAGGTTTGTCTAGGTCTTGGCGGCGGATGCATTTGCTCACCTACTGCGTGGTGGTCCAAACGGGAGAGACCTGTTGAGAGAGACCTTTTGACCACTCCAGCCGGAGTCTCTCTACCTATCACCTTGCACCACAGTGGGAGGGATTGATTCATATTTCCGTAACTCCTGGACACATTGACCCTCACATTCCTATTCACCTTTCATACTTTTCCTTCGAAAACGTAGTGATATGAAGTATTGTTAATTTATTAAAAATCTGGTTTAATCATTTGTTATCCCGTTTAAAAAGGACTGGTGGTCTATAATGAAAGATTTGACAAATTTTCTTACAAACTATCAGTAAAACACGAATATAAATGGAGTGATATAAAGGAAGTAAATGGGAACTACAGTCGAGCGAAATAACACGTATAAAACTAGGTGACATATCTATTTTTGGAATAAAAGAAAGAAAAATCTTTTGTAGGAGAAATTATTTAATTTCGCTGAGTATTTTCACACGAATTACTCACTTTTTTAAATAATGACTTGTTCAAAAGAAAATTTATTGCTTCCGGAACAAGAGTCGGCATAAATATAAATTGCCCCGCCGTCGTGTCCACTTCAATATTTTGAAATGACTGAATAAAAGTAAAGTGGGTTCTCGGGGAATATTTCCACGTACACACCTGTTGCTCCAGGGTTGGTTTTTTCACCATTTTGCAGGAAATTACTCATTCCTCCGTCGTCCTCTGAGACATCACATTATTTGCCCCCTTTGCGCATGATCCAAATTAAAAACCTTCCCGGAGACGCCGAGGAAATGATGATACGGCATTAAGAAAAATATTTTCAGTTCATAATTACACGACCGTCCTGGTAGGCACATTTTAAGGCTCTTCATTTTTCTGTTGGATTTCTGGATGTTATTTTGCTGAGACATCCCAAAATCGGTTCCATGATAACTCAACACAGTGACTATTTATTGTTTTGGTGTTTAATTTGTAGAACTTCATTTATTTTTTTAAAATAAATTTAAGATAAATCAAATTTAAGATAAATCAAATTTAATAATGTTATAATAATTATTAAGTTCTGCAAGTATTTCTGTTATTTTTACAGTTTTTAATGTGACCGCTGTTTCGGCTTTTGAGGCCATTATCAACAGTTTGATAATGGCCTCAAAAGCCGAAACAGCTGTCACATTAAAAACTGTAAAAATAACAGAAATACTTGCAGAACTTAATAATTATTATAAAATTATTAAATTTGATTTATCTTAAATTTATTTAAAAAAAAAAAAAAAAAAAAAACAGTGACTATTCTACACACATTTAAAAAGTGATATAAAGTCACTACTAGCTGACTGTATCGATGACCTCCAAGACCTATTAAATCTTGTCAATAATGCTGGTGAGCAACTGGGCCTAACAATCAACGTCAATAAAACAAAATGGATGACATTTGGACGACTCTGAACACTCTGAATCAGTGATACAGTTAAATGGTTGCAATGTCGAAAAGGTCGAAAGATTTAAATACCTCGGCAGTATTCTCACGGAGACTCTTGACCCAGATGTAGAGGTTAGAGGCAGAATTGAAACAGCAAGAACTGCGTTCATTAAAATGAAATCCCTCTTCTGCAATGATAATATAAGCTTAAAACTAAGGCAGAGAATGCTAAAATGTTATGTGTGGTCGGTCTTGTTGTATGGATGTGAAACATGGACCTTGAAAGTAAATACCATGAACAGGTTAGAGGCTTTTGAAATGTGGCTTCACCGGAGAATACTCGAAGTCTGTAATGATCTGCCCTTTTCTTACTTTTCCTTCTCTTCTTTCTACGATAAATTTTCTTTAAGTCCCATAGGTAACTTTTCCATAAGGCTTTGATTATGTATATATCCGAGGTAGGAATATCCTCCCTGCCGTCTTTACAAGCCTATGCTCCTCTCTTTATCACACACCCCTTCAACTGTGTGCATCATAATTTGTCTACGTGGTTAACGGCCTTGAACGTAATCATTTCACGTGACGGTTCAGTATAAAAAGGTTTCACCGAACGTTGTGTTGGCTTTTTTGTTTCTCGGTATAGAAACCTAGTTATCTTTGTATCTGTGTGGTACCCCTCGGTTCTTTTGAGATAGAGTGAGTTGAATCCATTACCGCTGTGTTTTAAAGCCATTTCATAAACCTTATTTTTCTGAGTCGCCTGCTCTTCAACTAACTACGTGATTCTACCTGTCATAGGGTAATGTGGGTATAATAAAGTGTTAGATTTTATATATGTGATAAACATACGATAAATTTATGGTGTTAGTTGTCGGCGCCATCCATGTATATATTTTGGGAGGGAAGGGAGAGGAACGGGAATGAATTTGTTCAAACTAAAGTTGGCTCCTCCTCTTTACCAAACAAAACCGATGGATGATAATTTGAACAAGGTGATCGATATCTGCGTGTCTGGATATCCGAACCGGCCGGGTCTCCCCTTGTTCCAAATAGGCAACCGTCACGCCAGAATAAAGAATACCAGGTCTCCTCACCAATTTCAGAATTGCCCCAACCTCAATGCACCTCCAGGAAAATCTACTTTACTGAGTGTAGAAGGGGAAAACCATGACATCCCTTGTCACGAATCTAGTCGCGAAAGTGTGACACGTAAGGTCCTAAGTTACATGCCACCTCTAGAAAACGCTGTAAATTCCTCGTCGTCGGGAATTTACATCCCTTTCTAGGTCAATAACATAGATAACACACGACGATCTTGTCGACATTTAGCCCGCTTCTATCGATAGGTTGTGTGCCTACCCATTCAGCCAATTATCATGTGAGTTATATGTAAGGTTTACTGGAAATGCCAAATTTAGGATGAGGACTGTCTGTATTTTAATATTTGGTTCCAGTAATTATTTCATGAGGATACTAGCATCCTCGTGTATTAGGTATGGGTAACTTCTATTGAATACTTATCCTCTCAGGTAGGTATAAACGGACAATTGGTTTGATTTTTGGCATTTAATTTAAAGAGGCTGCCTACCTCACGAAATGAACCTGTTGAGAAAAGTTGTTCGGATTGTAGTTTTATTTTGGAGATTACCATTTCCCCCTTTTGACTCTAGATTTGTTCCTGTGTATTGCAATTTGTAAATTAGAAAGTCAAACAATTGATAAAAAGTATTAAATTAGAAAGTCAGATAACAGATGAAAAGTATTCATTTTTGTTCTGTCTGGTTGCATCCGATCGCTTTCTATTCGGGCGGTCATACACTAGCAAAACTCCCCCTTTGACTGACTGTACACCACGCCTTGTCCCGGCTGGTGGTGATCGCCGTTTTAAATGGTACGCCAGTGATTTGGTAGGTATTTTGTAGATAGGTGTTTTTTTTATACTGCGAATTTATATTGGTTGGGTAAATTCTCAATATGACCCTCGGTCCGAAGCGCTCTTGAGGTGATTTTGCACAAAAACGGCGCCATACAAGTCATCCAATTATTATTATTATTCCCCTAAAACAAATATTATCGGCCTACATATGAAAAGGTCATTGGCCCGTCTCCCTTTTTCAGCTGATAGATAATCTGATTGACACATTCCCTTTTGAAACATTACTTGGGCGGCAGGGGCTGTAAACTTTGTTTCTGTTGTTCTGTTGCATCCGTCCTTAAGGGTCCTCTGAAATTTAATAAATAATAAAAAAACTCACCCAGTTAGCCATCTCCCACTCTCAGCGTGAAGTCTACCTGGTTACACACTAAATAGCTAAATCAGTTTAGTTTTAAGGTCTCCTCCCTACCGGCATTCCTTCCTCCTTTTAGCGATATCCTTGCAATTTGTTCAATTTTGGTCACCTCCCTACGCCTATAAAAGGGTAATTAAATAATTCTGTAAATACAATTGTACCTCCCTAATCTCTGTCAGGATTCGAACCCGAGTTTTATGATTTGTTTGATTCTCTTGTTTACGGTCTCCGTGGGTAGAACGCCATCTCGCCAATCATTAATTCCTCCCTAATCTCTGTCAAACACTTCCTGCCTTTAAATACGTTCACTCTGTTTTAAACGCAATCATTATCATTAGACAAGCAATCTAGTTCGAACTGTATACGAAATCACGCTTAAATCAACACAACTTTATAACACAATCGCGATCGCAAAACACCTTACGCCCCTGAGGTGATCTTTTCACAAAACGGCGCTCTACAAATTATTCAATTTTCTATCCTCACTGAGTACAACCACTTTCACTTCACACAAACACCGGTTCAATAATATTTCACTTTAATTCAATATTCAACAAAGGTTTCCAACACCATCTGAATTCACTAATTAACTGTAATTTCACACAACACTTCTGATTTGTATCAATTTCTCGGAGCTGTCAACGTACCTATGTTCAAAAACCGACTGTCCCAGCGATCTCTTCTTTCCACCTTCCCGTGGGAACGTGTTTACTTATAAAACCTGCCTGTCAATAAATCTTCTCCCAGTCTAAACAAAAATTTTTTTGGAGCACGTTCGTCTCGTTCATTCATGTGAGTATTAGAATCATCACAAGTCCCATGGACCGACATGATCACCAACATAGAAATTCTCAGGCGGGCTAGAGCAGAGAGAGAACTGCTTAGATTAATAAAAATCAGGAAAATTTCATATCTGGGTCATGTACTTCGAGGGGAGAAGTATCACTTGCTCCAGTTAATATTGAAAGGCAAGATAGAGGGTCGCAGAGGGCCTGGTAGGAGACAAATGTCTTGGCTGCGAAATATACGAGAGTGGACCGGCATTAGAAGTGTGGAGGAGCTATTCCAGGCAGCGCAAGACAAAGAGACATTTTCCAGAGTGATCGCCAACGTCAGGGGGACCTGATACGGCACATAAAGAAGAAGAAGATAAAGTCATTAAACACGATGAAAAAAAAAAATTTAAACCTAACCTACTTAACCCAGTAAATAAAGTTTTTGTTTCATCACTTTCCATGACTTTATATAACTTTTTAAAGATGTGATGAATTATCATTTTGATGATATAACCGGTCACCCCCAAAATCAATTACGCATTAAAATAAATTTTCAAGATAGAACCATTTTTGTACTAATTAACTATTGGGTGAAATCCTACTTATGCAGTAGGTACTTTGTCTGAAGTAGCCAACGCTCGATCCATGAGTTTCGACTTTGTGAATTTTATAATGCTTCCTCTGCATAAAAATGCATGATCATCGCCACTTTTTAAACATCGCAATAACCATGTGCAATGTAGATATGATTTGGGAATTTCACGGCCAAAAGTTTTAGAGTGATTTATTTCTAGGATGTTATGCCGTGGCATGTCCATCATGGGCACTGTAGTGCTGTCCAAAACGTTGACTAAAGTAGGGAGTACTTAAGCCAACGTTTCGGACAACATTACGCACATGTGCAATGTGCATAGTGATATTATGTTTCGTAAAACCGCAAAATATGAAATAATTACTGGGCAAACTCGGGGAGTAAAGAAAAAATTAACCCAATATTTTTTTAAGTGTTTGAAGGTTATACCCGTCTATTTTATATATCATAAGAGAAGTTGATAATACTTACAAATCTAAAAGAAATATGACACAGAAAAAAATAACGGTCTCAACTGGGAATCGAACCCAGGATCTCTGTCTTTATCCAATCGACCTTAAAGAAGAGGACAGTAATTGTATTGGTAATTATAGTGCTTAGATTAGATGTTTATGAAATAATGTTATTATTCCATTGGTAATTCTAGCGCCTAGGGATAAAGACGCGACGCTAATTCGGGCTCCCCAGACGCAACCATACACACAATACATAATATAGTATGTTGATCATAGACATATGAATATTAGTAGACCTGCCCTAAGTGTTAAAAGCGTTTTATCCCCACTCCCCATACCGGTTCCATTGGAGCAGGCTGTGCTCGCGTATGGCCTCAAGTGAAATTTGAAAACGTGACGTCATCATTCTTATGCGAACTATGGTCGAGGCATCATCGGTTCATTTTACGAAATAACACGGCAGAATGTTGACTTGTACTATGAAAACTTGTAAAAATAGATCTGAAAAAGAGAATAAACCCAATTGTCGTATTACATTCCATATATAAGCATTATTTTACTTTATTTTAAGCATATTCACATCGTATAATATAGATCAGTTGTTACTATCACATCGAGAAACGTCTGGACGCGAAACACAATGGTTGGTTGCTGGGAAGTAAATTATGAACATTTATAAAAGTGTCTTAACTAAATACTTAAACGAAATATTCGACTCTGAAAATAGAACCGAATTTTTTTGCCGAATTTGGACTTCGCAAATTTGTTCATAACGTGGCGAGTAATTTGCGCTCCCATGTAAAAATGTCTATTCATTCAAAAGCAGATTTTACTTTTAAGAAGTAAATGGTGATATTATAATGCGAGATGCCTATTTACTGTCAGATTGATTTATTGACGAATCACAGTCAGCTTCACTCCCTTCGTTCTTCAACAGTTGATTTTACCCCTCGCCATTATCTTCTCGTCTATTAATTCCTATGTCTGTGATGTTGATACAATACATACTACATACGTTATACATAATATCAAATATACACAGATCAGTTTTGAAAATCGTTATGGATGCAGGTACTGCGTGAGGCGAGACTATATCTGTAATTGACTAAGCACACTGAAGTAAGGTAGTTTACGTTTGTATGCGTCTCTTCGAGACAATGGTTTCCAAACCAACTAAACAAATTAATATTTATTTTTACGCTGACACATTATTATGTTAGATTCATTATTGACTGAGTATGGTGAAGTATTGTTTTAGTTAACTCAATTTCCGTTTCCGTTTAAAGATAGTGGCCGTTTTAATTTTCAAATAAAAAAATATTATATCAAGTGATCGAACTTTTTAAATTAAATGTATAGTATCTAACCTACCTGCTTCAAGGAACTTTTAAAAAAAGATCTTCGATGAAAAGAGAGTGAGAATAAAAAAAAATTATAAAAGAGATAAAATATATTATATGTAATTAAGTAGGTAGATAAAATCTATGTAAAATATGCGAGGTAAATATTTTTGTAAAAGCACTTTTAACGGGCGTGTATATTACAAGCGATATTATGTTTGTGATTTATTAAATGAGACAAATCTAAAAATTTTTGATGCGAGGTCGATAACTGTTTGGATTACTACTGCTATTATTGTCCGGGAAAGGAGTTGTAATATAGAACAACGTTGTAAAAATAACACTTGAAAATGAGCGCAAAGAGTGCGGGTTCACCTAAGGCTCACTTTTTACATACTTTACTGGTTCATGCAAAACTGTTTGATTTCCCAATAAACTACATACATGATTTTTTTTTTTTAATCAGTAATATGATCATATATATACATGATTGTGCTGACCTCTCCAAAACAGATTATAAAGATTATTTCAATATTATATTTATCCTAATAAATATATATTCACCTATACTCATATATCATCATAATACTGATTTAAAAAAAAATGTATGTAGTTTATTGGGAAATCAAACAGTTTTATATGAATCAGTAAAGTTTCCACATAAAATTCATGTTTCGTACAGAAAAAAACAAATAAGAAAATAACTTAGATATTTTAGATGCCTTACACACAGCAGGGGTAGAGGATACGTAAATAACAATTTAATTTTCTCAAATATGCATTTAGTAAACTTAACTAAGGACAAATGGAAAATATCGGCGTCTAAAAATATATCATTGTATTTTGTGCATGTCCTTCTGAAAAATTAATGTTGTGTGTAGGTAGTTTTTGAGGTGGGATCAAAATAGTTCGTTTGACCTTGTGTTTCGAACTATGAACTTATGATATATATTTCTAAGATATGAACATAAATACTTTTTTTAATTTGATTATCACACAAGTGTCAAAACTGCTCCTAACCTATGGCAGCCCCAATTGCAAATTTTTCAAATATAAAATATTTTCATACATAAAATTTTGCAGAAAAAAATACATGCCATTTGGAATAGAACAATAAAATGAAACCATTCAAACGCTTCGATAAAAACATTTTTTTTTTAAATTTAACTATTAAGTCATCAAACCTTTGAAATGAATATTTATTGACAAAATAATCAAAACTTTGAAAAAGACACATAGTAAACAAGGCTTTTATTACTGTATTATTTTTCAAAATTTTAAATTATCTCATAGAAATATGGGGAAACACAAACATCACATATCTAAACGAAATTCAAATAATACAAAACAAAGTTATAAAAAAACTTTTTAACTATACACCAGATACACCCACCAAAAGAGTATACCAAGAAACTAACTTACTTAAAATTAGAAAACTGTACGAATACAACATATGCCTATTAATTCACAAAATCCAAAATGGCCTCATACACACAAATACTTCATTTATGAAAACATCACAAGTACATGACCACCACACAAGACAACACAATAAATTATACACAAATTCAGCAAAGACAGAGTGTGGTAAAAGAAACATAGGCCATGAGGGTGTACACCTATATAATCTCCTTCCTGATAGCCTGACAACCGTAAATAGAATAAATATATTTAAGAAAAAATTGTTTGCCCTCAAGATCAATGAGCAAAACCAAAATGCTCTTACTTAAGAAAAATATGTTACTTAGGTAGTAAACCATAATTATTTATATAAATATTATTTTTGTTTTTAATCAATGTACACTTAAGTTAACAAAGCGAAATATGTATTTCTTTTAACTTAATAAATAACAAAAAAAAAAAAAAAACTTCTGCTGTTGATAGCGATGTATTTTTTTAATAATTCAAATGCAATTATCCAGTTGGCCAATTTGTGAGTTAGATGATTTTTGCATAACATGATCCAATTATACAGCAAGACGCGTCTATAAAAATCTTTTTAAAATAAAATTAATAATAATCATCCAGTAACATTATGTTATTGAAAATATAAAAGAAAAACGTAAAATTGAAACGGTCACTTTGAAGAACTGATCAATTTATTAAATCGGGTATGGGTATACATAAGTGAGTAAATAAGCGCAAAGCTATAAGAACCAATGACCTTTCAGGAATAATTGATTTTATATCTGGTATAAGAACTCTTCTAATACCATGCACAAACACAACAGTAGTACCTATCTGAAAAGGGGACAAAAAAGTCCCTTCCTTAAGCGGTTCTAAGAAAATATATGAGAGCATTCTCAATTTGAAGTATTCTCCTTAACCTTCTGCCCTGTGAGCGTAAAATTTTACGACGGGAATTTCTCAAAGCAAGCGGTATAGGAACACCGCATTTGATATGTGAACGATGGAAAACAGCTGTTAGAAACGCGTTTAAGGCAACGCGGGGTGTCTACGTGGCACATAAAAGATACGTTGTCTTTTAACGTTAATTATTCACAGTTTCAATGGGCTGGTAGCGATGGGGGCTGAAATTCAGCAACCTTTTTGATCAATGTTATGGATTGTTGAGGCGTTTGCGTTATGTTATAATATTACAGAAAAATAAAGATAAAAAGAAGAGGGTGCTGGTTTATGACATTAAGTGATTTAATCCATTGTTTGGGTGAGTATCATAATACTAAGGAAAACATTACCTGCAGTTTCCAATATATTTTTATATCCAAACATTTTTTCATTATTCGTTAGAAGAATATTTTTAAGTTTTTTGTGTGTTTTTATTTTAGCCATTTCTACATCCAAGTACAAACGAGTTAGAATCGATTCAGAACAAAATGCATTATCTTATTACAATCGCAAAATCAATTTAATTATCTCGATGAAACTTTATTTTTCAAAATTGATTTATTAAATGTACTTTTTGCGGATTGGATGTTCCTATCTAAAATCGTAAACAACATTACCGACTGTTCTAAATTATTAAATATAATTGAATTTAAAGTAGCTACGCACCACATGCTTTGGTGTAATTTTTTAAATTGAAATACAGTGTAAAACAAGTTCTAATCAATATGCTTTCTATACCAAATTGTGTTTCGCAAAATAATAACTTTATATCTGAAGTGTATGTCTTAAGTTGTAAGGAAAATGAGTATAAATTCTTTATTATCTACGAATCATGTATTCATATCACAACTTAACCTAACTACATAAATAACAATATGTATATATTTTATTAAATATACAAACATATAACAAGAGATTTACAAATAAGATATTTAGAGGCTAATTGCAAAGAATGGCGCTATTATAGTTCATAAGATGTTTAAAAAATTGAATCAATTGAAGTACCTAATAATTAACCGGGATGATAAATTTAAATAACATAATATAACGTTAACTGATCTGTCCAAAACATATCCTCTATTGGGGTATGTTGTGTTAGGCTGTGGGTATTGTGGAGGTAGGGGAGATGAGGAAGAGGAAGGTGGGGAGTACCTTGCTATTCAGAACTGGTCACCAAACACAGCTTCAGCGATTTCAAGCAAAGTTTTAATTCTGAATGATGGCCTTACACCAAGGCGATACTGACATTATCTATCACTTTGGAACGTGCCGAAATTACACGAATAAATTGTGAAATATCACAAATTATTCAAATAAAATTTACTGGCCCACCCCGGGATTTAAACCCGCGACCTTTGGCTTGCTAGTCGGGAGCTTCACCCCTCGACCACAAAGACAGCACCATATTGGTATATTGAGGAAATCCATAACTGGTTTCTCAGTTAAGTAATTAAGTAAACCCATCTTATTCTAACGTTACTCTTGGATGTGAGAAACAAAAAATTACCGGTTGGCACAAAAGTCATCACACGAATTAGTAAAATAAAAAGTGTTGGTTCCTCTTCTTGAAGTATCTAGGGATATAAACTCCTCGAGAATGCGGCATCATGCTATAAAAACTTTTTGTATAATTTTCGATAGCTGATTTTATATTGCACATTTTTCATAGCTGTTTTTGTAATGTATGTAAAAGCTCATCATGGCATAAAACAAAATAAGAGTTTTACTACAGATTAACTTTCCTAAATTGTAAATTTATATCAACAAGTGAATAATTAAATGTGCTTTGAAAGTATTGAAATTAATGATTTGAATGCAGACAACCTCGGATTGGCAAAGATCAGCGGGGCTAGTCCAGTAATCGGAAGACGTGATATTTCACTGACTGTTTATTCGGCGAGGCCATATTTTCCTCTCCCGTCCTCGACTTCTACAACTTTTCACGTCAGAATCATAAATCTTTTCAGCGAACTAAACCACGGTACGATATTTAAATTCAAACTATCTGCAACTTAGCAACGTTCGACGGAAGTAACCACAACATGTAAAGAACGTGAACTTTTAAATAATTCCAAATATATGCATTTAAATAACTTGTTTATAAAGTCACGTAGACAAAACTCAATATTCGTATTAAACATAATAATTTCGGTTCTCTATTTTACGTTAATCCTGCATGAAATTCCGTTTAACGAACTTACATTTGCTTTAAAAGTTAGTGACAATTTCAATTCAATCCGTAGAAACTATGTAAAGGAAAAAAATGTATTCATCATTTTAAATAAACGATTCCCCAAATTCAATTTATTTTTTTCGAAGGAAACAAATACTTGAGGGTTTGACTTATTATCGACTATGGTTTGGTATAATCCTTCAATGAACAAAATGAAATTTACGGCGGATGACGAAAATTAATATTTTAAAATTTATAAAACGAATTAAAAATTTGAAGTTTATTTGAAGGTTATTAATTTTTTTAACATTTTGATGTAAAGTATCTATGGATTTATCTTAATAACATTTAAAACCTGAACTAATCGTAATACATTTAGGACGGGTTGTTTCGGAGAATTTGAACAATTCATCAAATATCAACGTTCGTTTTCGGGTTCAGTGAAAGTCCTATTCAAGTTCTGTTATTATATAATTATAGGCTAGTTGCTTGACAGAACTGAAATAATAACAAAACTTTGAAAAATCTTTCACGGAACTTGAAAATTCACTTTGAAATTTGAAGAATTGTTCAAATACTCCGAAACAACCCGTCCTTAGTTTTTAGTATCAAAATTGTCTTATTCAGCAAAAATTACGTTACCATGCTGTACTTTGAAGATTATTCTATATGAAACCACTGAAAATTTACATTTCTTAAAAATGTATGTTGAAGTTTTTTTTACCAAAATACAGTCAATATATTAAATGAGAAACACATTTTCTAATACACCATTTGACCACATGACTGCCAAATGAGTTTTGCCTAGCACAATTTTACTCAGGGCTTATATATTATTACTGTTAATTTATAAGCCCCGACGAAGCTTGAGGTGAGAACAACCTGGTTGGCTGTTATGTATTGATTTATGAAAAGTGGTGTATTCTTCTTCTTCTTTCGTATGGTGGGGGGTCAGAGGGGGACATCTAGATCTGCGAGCCATTTTAGGGCCTCAGGCGTCGCCATGTGAACCTCATCAATCCCGCCGGGGAATGAATGGAGCGGGCATTCGTTGACCACATGTTCGGTAGTCTGCACCGCACCACATTCACATATCGCCGACTCTTTAAGGCCCCATCTGTGCATCATGTGGGCACAGCGGCTATGGGAGCACCTTAGCCTATTGATGGCGGACCAGGTTTTGCGAGGCAGTGAGAACCCAGGCTGTCTCTCGGTGGGGTCCTGTATGAGATGGGCATTTCCCACGTTGGCCGTTTGCCACTCAAGTTTCCACCTATCTTCTGGGGTGAGAGGTAGTCGGAAGAGCCTCTCTCCTTCCGCCCAGAAGGGCTTTCGGGACTTCAAGCGGCATGCCGGGTGGGAGACGACATCTTCGTGTAGAGGTATTGCGCTTTTTTGCAGCGCCTTCTTGTATTCCCTCAGTGTTGCAATTTCTCGCCTGATGTTTGGCGGGGTTATGTTTGCAAGTACGGGGAGCCAAGGGAGAGGAGTAGATTTTAAAGTCCCGCTGATGGTTCGCATTGTGGCATTAAGCTGAACGTCTACCATGGAAGTGTGGGCGCTTCTAGCCCATACTGGAGCACAGTATTCAGCCGTTGAGAAAACCAGGGCAATGGATGCTGTTCTGAGCGTGTTGGCGTCGCATCCCCAGCTAGTTCCAGCTAGCTTATTAACTAAGTTAAGCCTTGTCCTGGTTTTTTTACCCACTGTTTCCATGTGTTGCCGGTAGTTCAAGCTCCTGTCCAAAGTAACTCCGAGATAGCGGGGGTGGGGGTCATGGTAAATATTTTTTCCATCAAACTGAACACAGAGTTTGGCATCCGCTTGTGAATTGCTAAGATGAAAAGCTGTCGCAACTGTTTTCGACCCATTTGGCTTTAGTCGCCAATTGAGGAAATATTCTTCCAAAGCCTTTAGGTCAGAATTGAGTATATCTTCTGCTGCTTTAAGGGTTTTGGCTTGAGCTGTGACGGCGATGTCATCTGCGTAAGCAAATTTTCAAGTGGTGTATTATAAAGTGGGTTTTTAATTAGAACATAAATTTCCTATTATAACAAGAACATGAAGTAGGAATGTATTTTAAAGTCTTTCTGTTCAAATTACGTAATATATCATAGGATTCCCAACGAAAGTAGGTAGATACTTCATAATTTTATCCATTTATTATCTTTTTTTGCTAATAAATAATTTTTTTTAAGCTTTATGGGTTTCAAAACAAGCAGCTACTCCCCTGCTATTGTTTTAAATGGCAAAATGCACGCAGAAATAGAAAAAAAACCCTCTTCAAAAGCCTCGGATTAAATTGAATTTGATATATATGAGTTCGAGCTATGTTTATTGGGACCATTAAAAGAGACACATGTTTTGGTGTGAGCCTTTATTACTGCAAATAAAATGTCTCTTTATTTGGTATGGCAATGATGGCAATGGGTTGGACATTTTTATTAAGGTTACAGGACGGTTTAATGGGGTTTTTTATCTTGTCTGTGCAGGCTGTTTCAATATTGCAATGAAAATAATTATTTTCCAATAACCACTAGATATGGATAATAAACAATGTCGTCATCTCCTCGCAGTGTTACTAATCACGATTCAATTTTATAATCATAATTTTCATTCTTGATTAGACCCCGCACCATCGACCAACAAGGTCTAGACAGGGAGTGTGGATGTTAAAAAAGACATCGAATCCAACATATTGTTTCCTTAATTTGATTTAGGAAAACATTGATAAAAAAATTTCGCAGTATAAAGGTCACAAAAAGAATTGGTTGTACCTTCTATTGGTTTGCTAGGACCAACATTATATTCAGAGATATTTATGCTTTCGAAGAAGGGCGCCGAAATCAGATGTGCAGTTTAGTTACGAAATTACTTATTGGTAGGCCAAATTATTCGATCGTTTTTGTAAGATACGGCCTGCTTAATCGAATGGGAAATTCCTGCGCGCGTAATCAATTTATATTTGATTAAATAGTTTTATATTATATCACATTAAAAATAATGTCTAGTATATTTGCGGCATGTTCCAGAGTGGAAGATACTCTCAGAACCGCCCCGGTGTAAGACCACCATTCAGAATTTAAACATTGCTTGAAATGGCTTTACCTTTCTCTCCCCACAATCGTCAGCCTCACGACATACCCCAATCGGGAATAACATAGTCTCACTGGCTTTAGACGGTTAGGAGCAGTTGGGATTCTGGTGCGGGTGTAACCAAGAAATTCACAAGAAATGTGCTTATAAAAAGTTGATAATATTTATATCAATGACCCCGCCCCTATTTACTAACTTACAATTGATTTGACCACCGTAAAAATAATTATTTAAAAGTTTATTTATTTTTAATTTATTTATTACATGAAATTACAGAAAATTACAAAATCAAATTTTAATAAGTTCGGATTTATAATAAACACTCCCCTTAGCCAAATAATTATGAAATGTTACTGCATGCGTCCACGCACCAATTAAAAATATATATATTTTAATTTACTCACTACACCAAATTTGTAACTATTACCCTTTACTTGACATTTATTGGAAAGTGTGTATGCACGTATACATATATATTTTAGTTAGCTGTATTAGTAAAATAGAAATACTAAGCCAGTATCACTAGTTTTTCATTTAAAAATATTTTTTATTTTGTTTTTATGTCTTGATATGATATTATAATATATCACCCAATGACGTTACAATTCATCTAGACTTGCTATTGTCTCACAAACTCAAGATAAAATATGGCAAGTAAGAAAAACTATTTTGTTTCCAGTAATTTTTTAACTCAAACCTTGACAGGTCCATCGCACATTCAGCTACCACGTTCACACTGGAGTACCCGGAAGACTCCACGTCTTCACCAGTGCTGAACACATCCACAAGTCCGGTCTCCACCAACGCGGCGTCGACTCACTGACCCGCGCCTCGACCACATCTTCGCCGTCATCGCCGTATACACCTGGTGTCATCCTCGTCGCTTCAGTGTCGTCTCCCAACTGCGCAATACCACTGACTCGAAATAAACGCTGTAACACAACACAAGATGCATCTTTCATTGTCTCCTCACCAGATTCCTAAAGCTCTTTTCGGGTGTTGTTCTTTCGGCATTTTAGTACTTTTTAATGCTATTTGCTTTGATGTAGAACAAGACCTTATGCGACGCATGTCAGTTTAGTATTAAATCTAAGAAATCAAAAGCACTACAATTGACTGGCTTTTGAGTTGTCACTTTTCCACAGATTTTCATAAATGTGATATATTATTCAATAGTGATGAATATGTATATTACATTATTGTATTTTTATCATATTCAGGGTGAAAAAATTGCAAAATAAATGACAAATATTTAGGCGAACATCTATTAGTCATCTAGTGATTTTATTTAGGCGAACATCAATTAGTCATCTGGTGATTTTATTGCACTCTGTACGGATAGGTGTCGGAAAACCTGTTCGTAAAAATTCCAATATTTTTGCATTTCATCATTGTATATTATCAAGGCATCATTGTATTCTTTTAATTTGCTAAAAGTTTGTCAGGAAACGGCCTGCAACCCCGTTTTTAACCGGATTACCACTAATTTGAAGAAATTTTTTATTAATTTGCAATACACATTTTTCTCCGTGGGCCAATATTTCCGGTTACTTTTAAAAGTCTGTAAATACGAATGTATCTTATTGAACAAATAACTGGTTACGTTTTAAGTTATTTTGAACAGAATCAGTACACCTACTTGCTTTTCACGAATTCAGAAAATTCCCTCACCTGCATCGTTGGACTGAGATTTTTAAATTTAATTTCAAAATGTATCTGGATACAAAATATTCAAAAGTTTTACTTTAAAAGTAAACCGTCAGACTCCGGCCTGCGCAACTTTTCCCACGAGGAAAATCTTTCAGCCAAATATTGAAATTAAATTTGAAAGTTTCTTTCGAGACATACAACTTTGCGAAAACAATGACGGCGTAAAAGCAGCATACATGTCGAATTATTCAAATCCATACATGGAATCTTCAATAATACTAACAAAGTAATATTTTTAGAAGAAAAAATATTCAGGGATGTTACATGTCATCTTCTGTTATTAGAAATACATCGACAGTTTTTTTTTAAATCTACGTAGATGCTTTTCGTTTAGTTTTCTGAAGACAAAAGCTTCAAAATTTAGTGAATGAGGAAAGTATCTCAACATACGGAGAAAGAGTATTGATAATTTATTAAGACTCTCTTCAAATTATCCTTATACGGTTTAAAACAGGATTGTAGGCCCTTAACCAATGAAATGAGAGGTTTCCTGTTAAATTTATAATAAAAGAGGAATCTATTATCACCTTTTTCGCATTTGGTCACTATAAATTACCAAGGCAGGTGCACGTAATTAACTAAACGCAATTTACTAAAAGTTTATCAGGAAACAGCCTGATTTTAAAATAGATTCTTAAGAAATCTGCAATACTCATTTTTCTCCGTGTAATATTCTCAGATTTACATAGAGGAAGCACTAATGCAGGAAACGAAAGAAAGACTTAACGAACTTAAAACCACGAGTTTCAAATTAATTTATTAACCGACCGGTTTCGCTTTGCTCAAGCATCGTCAGGGTACAAATTAATACTAACCAAAAAATATATAGTGTGTGTTTATATATACATAAAAATAAACGCATCACAAACAATACAGAGGCAATAGAATAAAGGAATGGGAGAAACCGACAGACAATTATATAGACTTATAGTTATAACTGACTCGGTGATTAGGAGAACTGGGAAATTTATTATATATTATTTAGACTACTATTGGACTGCTATTAGGTCTTACAATATTAGGTCTGTTCCCAATAAACACTTCGAAAATAAAACAAAATTTCCCAGCAGTGTATTGAGAACGGAAGATTTCTCTTCACAATTTTTATGCACGCGACTTACTCATACTCAATAATTTATTAATCGTTCTCCAATCTTAAACCTTCCAATCAATATAAATTTATGTACAAAAATTAAATATGAGGCCACCAGCTCAGTTCATGGTTGTCATCGTCTTGAAAATATATTAAATAATAATTTTATGAAAACGTTATGAAATGAAATAACGCCCCATTAAACAAGTAGGACGCTAGGAAATTCTGTCGAAAGCGAAAAAGTACATTAATATTTTTTCAACTCAAACATTTTCCAGCTTCCTAACAATATTATGATGAGAACAAAAGCTTGAAACGTCAACATGTTGTATATTATTTTATACAATTATTTTTGTTTGTGTTCTTCTGATTGTGATTTTCTCGTGTTGCTGGAATCAAATATTTGACACGTTATTTCTTTTCTAAGACGACCATTTGTTCGTCTACAGTGAGCCGTTTCGTCTTGAAAATTATTTCGACTCCCAAAAAATGATTTTCTGAGAAGCAATTTAACGACTCTTAACAAGCCATTTATGCTCCAGATCGTAAAATCAAGCCAGATCACTGGCGCCTTGATTAATTTTTTACTAACTTTTATCAGAAACCGTCAGCCCGAAAGTCGTAAAAACAGAATCTATCGGATTTGATGAAATTTTATGACATCTTCAGGAATTTTACTAAGGGTCGCCACTCGTTACGAAAAAAAATAACCTTCGCCGCATGAGAGCGATGTTTATTGAACAGCAAAATTTTGTAGAAATTTCTAATAAAAAAATATGAAATGATTTGAATAATCGTGCGAAACGACAAGTCGAAGGTCATTACCAACAAACAACATTTCAATAAATTAACGCAGATTGAACCGTACGTACTCACGAACATACCCAAAACTATACTGAACTAAAATTATGGAGATTAATAGTACTAGTACTAGTAATAGTACTATTAATAGTACTGCAACAGTCATTGGAGTGCGAAAAACGTAAAAACAGGTCCATAATATAAAAATTAATTGGCGTTTTATAGTGCAAATAACATCATGAATATTTAATTATGAGATTCGTTCAATTCAATTAATGTTATAACATGTTATGTTCAATTTTCAATAGACAGAGAGAGAGTTATTTAAATAACAACTGTTAACAGTTATTAAATAATATTTGGTTTACTATTGGTACGCAATAAAATAATGTATACTTTATATTATTCCAATAAGAACGTTGTATATTTTTTTGGAAACAATTGAATATGTTTTCTTTTGTCACTTATTGAGGAACTTTGTCCGTTAACGTACTTAATTTTAAATTTTATTCGAGCCCAGAAAATTTTAAAGAAAAGGGTACTTAATGTCAAATATTTTCATAAAAATGTGATATCTGACAATTACTACGTATTTGGGATTTGATTTGAGACTTTAACATTCAAAAGTATTATCGTGATTAATTTTTGGGTTTTCATGCCATGTTGCGCCACCTCACTATTTTTCTAACGTTTCGGACGGCGATACAGTCTCCATCATCATGGCAGATGCGTAGATTATGGAGAAGTGTGTATTTATTTATTTAGAAGTGATAACCGTGCTGTGCAAGTTGATCGTCCGAGAGTTGACATTTCAATGAAATAATTAGTTAATTAATGTGGTTTTTGGCGTTTAATTTTGATATAGCCCTCATGTTCCGGATAACAAAAGCTAGCGAACTTAGCCCCGTCCACGTTAATGATGGGGTTTTTCTGGATTTCTATTTCCTCATCAATTAAACGTGCTCAAGAAGGGAGAAGCGCAACACTGCGTGACAACCGAAAAATAATAACGATAATTGAGTACTGTGTTTGTGAGGTAAGCAACCTCCTAATAATAAGTTCCTTTATATTGGAGCTAGTAATCGCGGGTTTGAAACGCAGGAAAAATATTTATTTAATCACTGAAGATAATAATAGCGATACTCAAACTAAAATTTGAAACAGAAAACTAGAAAAATATTCGGTCTCATCTAGGAAATAGCCCAGGACCTCAGCTTTGCCGGGGCTTTGCTCTACCACTAAGCCAATTCGACCCATTTCCTTCATTTATATTTAATTGTATCTAAGAAGTACCAACATTATATTCATTTTCTTAACGAATATTTTTATTGGCTTTTATCTTTATTTATGATTGCAAATTTTTTCCGGAACCAAATGCAGTACATCCATTTTTATTTTAATATACGACATTTATTGAATTTTTATAAGTCCAAAATGAATAATTTATTTTTGTTTTTGAATAACTTAATGATGACTGATTTTTGGAAACTGTTTAAATTTTCAATTTACTTAATCGGAATAAAAATTAAAACAATTTGTTTTTTACGCCATATGTACGCCGTTCTCAACGAATTACAAAAAAAACATAGAAAAACTTTAAAATAAAAATTCATTATTGATGTAGAAAAAAGAAAGTTAAGTACTGATTCCTTCAATGTCAAACTTTCCGTATCTTTTCTTGTAATTGCTAATTTTGTTTTATTTAACTTCTTTTCAGTTAGATTTATTCATTGGTAAGGTTTAATTTCTTAGAAGGCCTAATTTAGTATGGTAGTTAGGTATTTTACTTTCACTCAACTTCTTTCTATCATAATGTAGTTACCTTCGAATTCGTTTTCTATTCTGAATAATTTTAAAAATTAGTTTATTTTTGAATGAGTTTTCGATAGTTTAAAATTCGATTATTTATTTATTAAGTACTTGCTGAAGCACCAAGCGTTATTCTGCTTTAAGGAATGGGCAAAAGATATGGTTGTTTAAAGTCTAGACAGTAGACAATTTCTCTTGTTTTGAAGGTCAAGTGTGCCATTGTATCTATCTTGGAATAAAATTGTAATTTTTTATTAAAAACCAACCCAATCTTTTTTTTACACATAGAAGAAAAAAATGGATTTTACGAACAAATTGCCCAAAATAATATAACATCGATGAAAGCAAAAGGCAAGAACATGATTAGACCAACGCCAAATATATAAAATAAAAAATCTATAAGGAATATAAGTTTACGCCTGAACAAAGGATTTTACAAAATTCAAGAATTGAGTCTTAGGTAATGCACTGTTAAATTTCTCCTTAACCAGGAATACACTTGGTGATCGGTCATTCTCTATAGAGAAGAAACTCAAAATCAGCTAGCATTGGCTGTACTCGCGGCCATTCGGATATAGCCAACATGTTATCTTTGTCATGTGCGTTACTACTTTCACCTATGGACATAACTTAAAACTACGTGAACTTAATATCAATAAGTTAATTCCACCGACATCTGTTAAGCGGTATGGAATCTACTACTATTTATGAATACTGCAGGTAATACAATATTGGTAAGTGCCTTTCTGATATACTTACATACCAGACATAAGCATAGATAATTTTCCAAACGTACTTTCTAGTACCTACCTACATATAAGTAAACAACGTAGGTCACAGATGCGAAACATTTATTTGAGTTTCCTAGTTAATAGAAAATCATTACCAACAAAAATTGACAAAGCAATAAATCATGGAAATTAAAAAAAAATGTTTTGTGTGCTGATTTTTTTTTTAATTTTCCATAAAATTTTCCGTTTTAAACTCTCTGGAAATAGTACCAACGATTTTATTTCCTTTTGTGTTATTTTTGCGTCAGTAATAAAAATGCGTATATTTTTATTTCATCTTCTTTTATGGTAGCTAATGGAGCGTGCGACTTCCTTTAGTTTTTTTGTGCTTCGATAATAAACGCCAAAATGTTCGGCCATCGGAAGAGAATGGCTTTGTTGATCGAAGTTTTCTTTTGCTATTGTTACTCTGGATTACAGCGAGGAAAATCACCGGGGAAATTCTGCGCTGAATAATGTAGCCAAAGAACGACAACTTTTTGATGAATTAGAATGAAAAAAAGATAGGTACAACTTCGTTCTTAATTCAAAACACCCATTAAATATATTTGTACCGGTAAATCATTTTAAAGAGACCCTTATTATATAGTTGTGGATTCAAATTTAAAAAAATATTATATTATATAATATAGAAAGTGTAATCATACTTAAATTAAATGGTATGTAGGTGAAAATATCATATTTACCCATATATTTTTTATTGAAGAAGAAGATTATATTAATTAATGTAAACGAAACGAAACAGAACAAGACACAGTAAAATAAAATAAAATAACAGTAACAACTAGGAATCGAATATCTTGTCTTACCGGGTTGATTCCTAGTTGTGACCGTTATCTTTTCATTTTTTGTCTTGTTCTGTTTTATGTTTCGTTTAGATTTATTAGTTTTATCTTCTTCTTCAATGATATATTACATTGATGGGTTCCTGTATATTGTTGAGTTATTTTTTCATCGAGTTAATTAACTAAGAGAAAAACATTTACCTATTTATTAACTGAAGGTACGTTTTTCTATTTTTTAATGATAAACTAATGTTTATAAGACAAGGTTTTATGCATAGTCGACTAATTATTGCTTTTAATTATTTGTTATCCTATTTATAATTAAAAAATAATAATATTTGACAAGTCAAAAATATTTCACCAATAAATGAAGATATTATATGTCTCGCCGCCATTTAGTGAGAAATTTAGCATTAACAAAGCCTTTCATACAAAAATAAAGTTGGTTGTTTACAGGTGGAAAAAATATAATTAGCAGTAATTTTGAATTGAGGTACTAGTACATATTGAATTATTCCCTACGCATCTACTATTTATGGCCGTTTGTAGGGTAAGAGATGATAAGGATTGCAGGGGGGGGGGGGGTGGAGGGGAGCTTCAAACTTGTTCGAATCGGTGTGTTCACATAATTACATTAAAACGTGTCCCCTTTATATCGATTTGTCTCTCCATTTTTGTTTTAACCCATTTATATGCGGATCCCAAAATAAAAAAAGCTATGTATTTTATATATTTTCATCAGTGTTATCATACATAGTATAATACATAGATTTATTAAATTTCTTGGTCATATTGGAATGAAAATCCAGTAAACTCAATATTGATAATACGCGTATATGGGTTGGTGGCTGATTTTCCCTCAATGTGTGTGTACGAATACAGTATGGACATTGTATATGATTATGAAAACTTTAATATAGAAGGTATTCGGAATTACGTAGTAAAAGCAGGAAACGGCATCTTATTTTTTTTTTATTTGAACATTTCAATTTTTTAAACGTTTTTTTCCTTTTTTTCGGCAACTAAAGGTCAAAACAAACGTTTGGAGCCTAGCGTGCAGCTAAAGAGCTCTATATATTCACCTCCTAATGGTCGATTTTTACATAACATATCAAAAAAGTTACAACACAAAATAGATAGACTCAAAATATTATATAGATTCACCAGCTTTACACCTGTTCTACGAATTTAAACAAATAAAATTGCATTTCGTCATATGATAACAAAGCAAATTTTCATTCTAGTGAAATTTAGTACATCGGTAAAATAATTTTTACTTACTTTATACTTCAAATTAGTTACCCAACTACATTCAAGGTATTTTAAAAGGAGGATGGGCTAGACCAGTGTCGGCTAAAGTTTTTTATACACTTGTGAAAGGTATTTGATCAGCGGCCCACCAAATAAAAATGCCTTCACAATATTCACTTTATAAAGTGAATATTCTTTATTAACGTGAATAAAGGAATTTCATAGTGTAAGTAATATTTTTTTCTAATATTTGATTATTTTATCAACGCAAGTTAGAAAGATTCAATTTATTTTTGTAAAGAATCCTGTCAAAACGCGGCTCCAAATTAGATAAACAAACTCCTCACCAACCATCTGTTGAAAAACCAAATTCGCGAAGATTCGTCGATCCAAACGACAACAGAGATTTAATTGCTGTTGTTGCCAATTGAGGATATTGACTCCAAAGCGATATACAAAATACTGACAACTCTAACTTAATGAAAATAAGGATTTGTGCACAGGGTTGTTTTTTAGATCTATTATATCTCCTCCTCACTTAGTATCAGGTGTGTATCGTCGAATCTTACAAATGGATTGATTACCCACTGATATGTTTTATAATTAAGTGATGGAAAATTCTTGGAAAATGGTGCAGAAAGCAGTTCTTATTTCTTTTGCACTTCAAGCAAAATTTTAGATTTGTTTGAGGAAGCATATACACTATACACCTGGGAAGAAAATAAGTGGTGAGTTTTCCTTACTTTTCTGATCCACAATTCTAAGTTTTCAGCGAAAGATTTTAATTTTCCCGTAATTGTAATGATATTTATCGAAGAAAGAAATTATTTCTGCCAAAGATAAAACGTGATAATATTTTTCATTTTAGAGCTAACATACTTCAGTATGAAGCAGCAAACACTTAAAATCACTAACCATATTTTCAAATAGTGATGCAAAAAGTCTGCAACGAAGGGAATTTGATTTTTCTGGGTATATACCAGATTCACTGTATTCCAGTGTCGCATCGACCATTATGTACGAACGTGACAAATATTTATTTGTTTATGTACATTTTGAATGATTTTTTTTATGATTAAGTATTATTCAAAATGATGCGTTTTAGGCTTCCTTTGCGGCAACTTCTGCGGCGGAGACTTCTTGCGGCACAAAAGCGTGCCGCAGCACACAGTTTGGCCAACACTGGACTAGACAGACAAAACATAGTTAATCCTAGCAAAAAGGTTGGTAGCAAAATTAATTTTGTACTCCGCGAGGCCTCGTCCTTCCATAATTACCACAATAACTTCACAAAGCTTATTCACTAATGTTAACCCCTAAAAAATATGTTAAATCAATATCTTTTTCGTAAAGCTCCGGTTTCAATAAAAAATACATTTTTTGTTGTTAAATATAAGTGTAATTTTATATAAGACTCAATAGGTAACAATACTTCTAAGCGCATTTACTTACTGTTAGCTGTTCTTCTTACGTGAAAAAGTGCAGTAAAAGAGTGATATCTTATATATGTGATACATCATTTTGTGGAGAAATATTCGTTTATTCTCCTGCGAAAATTAGTTTTTCGCTATCTTAATAATCTACGTGAATTTCAAGTTCTAAAAGTGATTTTGACAGTTGAGTTAACCATAGACACTTTTTGAAGTAGACGGTGATTCAAGCTGTGATAAATAAATTTTTCGTAAATTCTTATTTATAATCAAAACTCAAGATGGATCCCCAGATATACATATCCAAAGCTACGGAAGCGGTAAAACAGATGCAAAACTGTATAAATGATGCTACAACGAAACTGAGCAAAGAACAAATGAGTAAATTGAATCCTAAGACTATAACTATATTAGGTTTAATTAGCGAAATGGCGGCAAAAATGGCTGAAATTTCCGGTGAAAATAGAATTTTAAGGAAGATAAACAATCGTGTTCAAATCTCAACTGTAGAGCATCAATCGAGAGCTGAACTGGAAAATTTTCCCCAACTACCACCTATAACCAGAAATAATGCTCCTCCAGGACCTGCCAGACCTTCGGTAATAATTCACCAGTCAACAGACAATTCCGAGTCGACCCTAAAATCGCTGAAAAATGCTATCAATCCCAGTAAACTGGGCATCCGAGTCACTGGAATGCGAGAACTAAAAAATGGTGGGGTGTTAATACACCCCAGCACTTCTGCTGAGGCAGATAAACTCGCGAACGCTCCGGCGCTTAACGAAGCGGGATTAAAAGCAACCATTGCCCCAAATCGCCTCCCTCGCATCGCCATCCACAACCTCCCTCAAGACATTTCGGCAGAGGAAATTATAAGTGCCGTTCATCTTCAATCTTCCAACGACACTGGTCTATCTTTGGAGAACTTAAAATTGACCATGTCTTTTTCCCATAAATCTGGCCCTCGCACTGGAAACTGCATCCACATTTTTAGAGTCCCTCCATCTGTGCGTCACTCTTTAATATCGCGAACTAAACTTGCCATAGACTGGCAACTACACCGAGTAAGAGACTGGGTAGACAGTTTAAAGTGTGGCCACTGTCAATTATATGGTCACACAGCTTCAAAGTGCCAAACTGACTTACCTACCTGTCCCCACTGTGCCAAAGTTGGCCACAACCGTGATGCCTGCCCCAATAAGGTGAAATCACCAGTATGCGCCACCTGCACCTTCTTCAGGAAACCGGCTTCTCACAATACTGGAGCTCAGGACTGCCCCGCCCGCCAGGCTGCTGAAAGACGTGAACTCTCTCGGATTAATTTTTTAGGTTGAACCTGATCAATCGTTCTGTGAATAATTCCTTCTCAATGTACTATCAAAATGTTCGTGGCCTAAACACAAAACTGAATACCATTCGCTGTAACGTCAGTGTGTGTCAATATGACTTTATATTTTTTACTGAAACATGGCTCTCCGATAATATCTCATCTGCTGAGCTGGGATTTTTTGACTATAACATTTTTCGTAGTGACCGTTCTACTTCTTCTGCTAAATGTAAAGGTGGTGGAGTGATGATTTGTGTAAACAAGAAATACCATTGCTATATTCTAGAGTCATCTAACAATGTGTCTGATCAATTGTTTCTATGTGTTCTATTAGGTAACAAAAAACTTGTACTCGGTTGTGTTTACATTCCTCCATCCTCGTCGATAGAAGTCTATAAGTCACATACTGTTTTAACTGAACATGTTTCTAGAAACGCTGATTCCTTATTTATTTGTGGCGATTATAATTTACCTAAAATATTGTGGCTGAACGACAATCAAGGTGTCAAAACTCCTACGAGAAATCTTTCCCCACAAGCTACTGAAATTGTAAATTTTTTTGCCTACTTGAATCTGTTTCAAGTAAATCCAGTCACTAACTATCTAGGTTCTTGCCTAGATTTAATTTTTTCTAGCATACCAAATATCATAGTAAGTGAAGCTGATGTCTCTTTGTTACCTATAGATAAATATCATCCACCTCTCTCTATTAACATCACTAATTTCTTCCAATTAGATTCTCTGAAACCAAGTGCCTCTTATCACTACAAATATCTTAATGGTGACTACTCTAATATGAACAAATTTCTTTCCCAGATTAATTGGTCAGTACTATTTTTAAAATCTGATATTAATGACGCTGTATTTAAATTTAATGAATGCGTCTCACGCGCTATAGATTTGTTTGTTCCTAAGGGATGTTACTATCAACCCAAGTTTCCAAATTGGTTTAGCTCAAAACTCAAACAGTTAATAATTGAAAAAAAGAAAACTCATAAGCTATTTAAAGACACTGGCAACTTAAACTTGTATCGAAAATTTTCTCATTTAAGGGAACTGTCCAAAATCGAATCAGCCAAATGCTATAAATCTTATTTAGAAGTTACTGAGTCAAAATTAATGCAAAACCCTAAACAATTTTGGCAATTTGTTGCGCAAAAGCGTACTGATAATGATCTTCCTTCTAGTATGCACTATAATGAAACTCATGCTACTAACGGTCTTGACATCGCCAACCTTTTTGCTAAACACTTCTCCTCTGTATATTCTGGTGCCTCATGCAACATCCCTCCACTCAACTATGACTACAACATTGACTTGAATGATTGCCAAATCTCACTTGTAGAGGTATACCAATCTTTAAGTAAACTTTCTAACAAAAAAAGTACCGGACCTGATGGCATTCCAGAAATCTTGCTAAAAGAATGTAAATATTCATTATCTATCCCAATTTGTATGTTGTACAACTTATCACTCTCATCTGGAACATTTGCTGATTCATGGAAAATTTCATATATTCGACCCATTTTTAAATCCGGGAACAAGTCAAACATTGAAAATTACAGACCAATATCAATTATATCTTGTATTCCAAAAATATTTGAGTCGATAATTACAAAGATAATCACTCCTATATTCAAAAATGTTCTGATTGATGAACAGCATGGATTTAGATCGGCGAAATCTACAACAACGAATTTATTGTCCTTTACAAATACCATTGTTAAAGCCTTGGAAGACAACACTCAGGTTGACGTACTCTATACTGATTTCTCCAAAGCCTTTGATAAAGTAAATCACTCGATTCTCATGGCCAAACTTTATGCTATAGGCATTAGAAACCCGTTGTTATCATTCCTTCGCTCTTACTTGAGCGATAGAAAACAAAGGGTTAAAATAAACAACTTTGAATCCTTTAACATTGACGTAACGTCCGGCGTTCCCCAAGGAGCTCATTTGGCCCCGCTTCTCTTCAACCTTTTTATTAACGATATCACCAAAGTTTTTTCTCATACACGCTTCTGGCTTTTTGCGGATGATAATAAGATTCTTCAGATAATTAAATCCTACCTTGACTGCTTACATTTTCAACGTGATATTGACTCGTTTAATAATTGGTGCAAAATAAACTGCATGGAACTTAATGTTGATAAATGTAAAATTTTGTCCTTTTATAGAACCAAAAAACCTATTCAGTTTGATTATAAATTAAACAATGTTTGTTTATCTACTGTAACATCTATCAAGGATCTTGGGGTCACTCTAGACTGCAAACTTTCTTTCCGTGAGCACATTAACAACATTGTTAACAAATCACTTAAACTACTCGGCTTCGTTCATAGAATAACCTCTGACTTTAAACATATAAGTACCCTTAAAACTCTTTACTGCTCGTTAGTTCGCCCTCACCTTGAATACGCTAGTGTTATTTGGTCTCCTTTCTATGCTGTCCACATTTGTCACATAGAATCCGTACAACATCGCTTCCTACGAGGAATCGCTTGGAGGTTGGGTCTTGAAAGAGGAGAGTACTCATATGATGAAGTTGAACAAACTTTAAACATTTCTTCTTTGGAGAAACGTAGAAGGGACACTGATCTGATTTGCATATTTAAGATTATCAATGGTATTACAGACTCACCTGCTTTGTTGCAACTTATCCAATTCAACATCCCTTCCCGTAGACTCCGAAATAATGAATTGCTGTTCGTCAATCAACATTCTACCAATTATGGATACCATTCTCCTTTGTCCAGAATGTCGAGACTTGTCAACTCACTGTCAAGTCAAAGCATTGAATTTTGTGGTATATGCCTAAATGACTTTCGACAGTCAATACGCAATGTCTAATTTCTAATGCCCTTTGAACCATCTTCATGCTTTGACTTATTATTATATCCCATTCTTACTTTTATATTATTATTGTCATTATTATTGTCTTCGCTCCTCATTTATATATGCTCTCCTTTCACTGTCATCTCTGTTTATAAAACTTATTCGTGTAATTAATATGTTGTTAATGGACTATTTGTCCGTAAATAAATAAATAAATAAATAAATAAATAAATAAATAAGACGGGAACATTAAAAAGTTTATGTTTCTAGGTCAGGTTTTCTCCGGATGTTTCAGAATTAAGATGGAAATCTTTTCCGGTGCGAAATTACAACTTATTGCCTGGCGGCTTTCTCCATCTGGTTTATCTTTTTTTAAAATACTACATTTTTTGAAGAAATTTATGATTCCCAACTTCGAGACTTTGACTAATACCATGAATCTAGCAAAATGTTACGCTTCACAATTTCTTTTATAAAATGTTTTATAAGAGGAAAAATTCTTTTCTGTATTTTATTTCATGTTGCATTCGTATTTATTTTATGTTTATTTAAAAAAAAAAACATATCTTATCACAGCCGCTCATATCACTAGGATATTCCTGTGTGCCAGCTTTAAAATTATAAAAAATAAAAATAATACATGTAAACTTAATTTAATATTCAAAATGTAAACTACAAAATTATTTAAATAATTTTAACTAATTTAAACACTAGTTATTCAAACTAAAAATAAAGCTGGGAAGTACGTTTATAGTTGAAACCAATAAAATTCTATTAAACTAAACTTAACAAGTTTTACAAAGCACCTGTGATGGTTTTTTTATGAATGTTTTGATATAATTTATTATATTGTTTCTGCATTTTGTAAAATTTTGATTGTTTTATTATTTTTTTAAATTAGCTCCACACAGGATACCCTGAGGTAAAACTTTATCTCAGGTCTTATGTCATCTTTGGGAATGCTGTGTGAAGGGTCTGTTTAGGGAAAGGAAGGAGAGAAAATAGTAGGAAAAAGGTACGAAGGTTGAGTAGGAATCTGGGAATCAATGCGTTCTTGACAGACTTATGAATCCATCCCTCATACTGCGGTGCAATGTTATAGATCGAGAGAGTCCGGCTGGAGAGATCAAAAGGCGTCCCTCAATCAGTTTCTCCCGATCCGACCCATCACGCAGTATGTGAGCTAACGCATATGCGTTTAGATAAACCTCACCCCATGATTCTGGGCACCCCTGCTAGGTCACCGAACACAGCCAAACTTTTTCAGAACTTGTTGAGATTTATTAAATGGTGTCGTGATAACCGCTTGCATAAGCAAATGTCAAATTATGAGGTTTTATCGTATAAAGAATCCCATATTTTTATTATTATAGTATCTGTTTCGGAAATTAATGAATTAGGTATTTAGTTCGACACGAAACTTAACTTTAAGAAAACTTAACTCAAGAAATAATAACCAATAAAGCTCTGAAAATGTTGGGATTTATTTTAAGGGTATCTAGTGATTTCAATAATGTCAATACTGTAAAAACGTTATAAATGTCACTAGTAAGGAGTCATACAATTCCACGGTTTGGTCCCCAAATTATAAGGTTCATTCACATGCGATTGAGAGAATCCAAAATATTTTTTTAATATATGTTAATTTTAAAATGGGTATTTCTAGAGAATGCCTAAATTACGATAACGTACTTTGTTCATTAAATTTAATATAATTATCTGATCGTTGAATCATTTCCGATTTAACCTGTTTGCATACAATCATTAACACAATGTTTGATATCCCTGATTAATTATATATAATCTCTTTTCATACTTCAAGCAGGTCAGTTACAAGACAGTACCTACCATATTATTGTAGCAATTCTACATCAACGTCCTAATATTACACTCCTATGCGACGGATTCAACAGCTAGGAAACAAATACTCCGATGTTGTTGATATATTTAGTAGGTACATCAATTTCAATATATAAGCATACCTTATTGAAGTTTTTTTCATCAAGTAGGGCAATATTTTGATAAAGCTATTTAAGTTGACTAACAAACATATTAACAGAATTTTGTCAGCTGAAAGAAAAAAAAATATTTTGGATTTTTTATTTTTATATTTACATAATGTGTGGATCAAATTCAACAATATTTTTATTCATATATATTTTTGTGCAAGTGTTTCAAACAGTCATTTCCTGCACTATTTACAAGTATAATTTCATAAATATTGTTATATATGTACGTAAAAGCCTTAATAGGCGTGAAATAAATAAATAGCGAAACTCTTGGGGTGACCGATGGCAAGAATGTTGGTTTTTCAACAAATGCTTCCCGGGGCGGCGGTACCCATACCCACCTCCCAAATGTATGAGTAGTTTGCTTAAGAAATAAATATTTGGCAATGTTTTATTAGACATATATTATTATTTTTACAATATAAATAATATAATAGAATCTGATTCGGATAAGGACCAAATAAGAGCGTATGAATCTTAAATATCACTGAAACCAAAAACATTTATCAAAAAGAAGGTGCATTATCTCGAAGTTGAAACATTGAAAGAAGCATTGCCTTTTAACTTTTATGGGTATGCAAGGTGCAAATTCAACTTCCAACATGTTTGTACCATGATTGTTGTGAAGATTATTTTTCAAACACGAATTTGAGGCAATTGCCAATGTTTTAAGTAGAGGCTCTCACGCTCTTTATCCTTAACGATTTGAATCAGCTATTTAAATATTGAATAAAAATATTCCTCATAGACAGCTTCGAGGTAGCACGCTACGTACGCGCTACGGTGGTACGCTATAGCGTATCAATTAAAGTTACAATTGATAAAACAATCTTACATTTCTTTCTAGCAAAACAACTATGTCAAGCAAAAAAATTACGTCAACGTTATTGCCACAAAATGAACGATGTTTAGTGGTTTCCTGTTTGTTTTAAGAAGCTTGAAATGCAAGTTGGGCTGTTAAGTTTTTTTCTCGATATTTTGTGACGCGATACCTTTCAGGCCTGTTATTGGCCGATAAAATTAAAAAATTACAACATGGGATTGAGCGATTACTTTGTGTTCTGTTTTTTTTTACTGTAGGGAACTTACATTTATATCTAGGCTTTTTATCGAGGCACCGGAATTCGATGAGGAGTTGTATTATGACATTACTCTCAGGTGTTGTTATTTTTAGATTGGAATTAGGTATCAGAAGACTAATCTATTGATATTATGCATCGCTGCAAAGTACCTACCGTTGGCTCGGTGTAGTTCTCTGCGGGTCTCATGTAAAAAGGTTATTCTGCTATCTCCCTCTATTTCCTTTAGTCCAAAGATGTGGTGCCTCGTGTTTCCAGGCCTCCATAGACTCCTTATCTTCTTTTAGGTTAATATATTATTAACTCCATACAGTAGACCCTATAAAAAATCCTCTAGGCCTATGTCATCTTAAAGGATGTGATATGATCTTTGTGGAGATTGTTTAGTTAGGAAAAGAAGGAGATAAAGTTCTGGGAAAGAAAGGTGTATGAAATTTGGGTAGAAATTTGGTAGAATCCATCCCCTCACTGCGGTGCAAGGCAATGGGCCAAGAGGGTCCGGCTAGATAGATCAAAGGTTCTGCCTGAACCGGTCTCTCCCGATCCGGCCTGCCACTCAGTTGGTGGGCAGGCGCATCCAACGCCAAGACCTGGACAAACTTCACCCCATAAACCCGGGCACCAACGCATCGAACCACTTCAGGTGACCATAGCATTTGGTTATTCGATGCCTGGTTCCCGGGACGATGCGCGTACGGGAGAAAAATGAGTATTGCTGATTTATTAAAATCCTGTTATAAATGTGATGGCAGGCCATTCCACAACCAACTATCAGTATATTCAGAATGTGTTGCGACATCCCCATAACACATTCCTGTTTTACAGACAGTTTGTTAGGAAACCTGTCAATACATTTTTTAAAGGCTAGCATTCCCGTTTTTAACAGGAATACGGATATTTTGACCAGATTTTTAATAAATTAGCAATATTTTATATCAGAAGGTTTTCTGCGTGCGATACACGTTTCCGCCTTCCAAGTGTATGGCCTGCAAAATAAATTTAGAAAAGCCATTTGGAGGTATACTGACTTCCTTTTTCTTTATGTTCTGCCTGACTGAAGGAGCCGTCCCAGTTTTTGAAATTTTGTTATTGACTCTCCAAGAAGATAAAATTTCTTTAGCCATCAGATTTTTTTTTATTTTTCAAAAAGGTTTACGAGTTTTATATCAAATTATGTGATTTTGTTTTTAGTATTTGAAGAATACACTTCAGAAATCGAAAAATTATAAAAATAATACATTACATTCGATCGAATATGTAAAAAAAAAATATCTTATAAAAAAAAATCATCACAAATACGTCTTTTTTCTTATTCTGCTTTCTGTTTGAATTGAAAAATAAGTTTGAATTGCAGAATAATAGCAAAATTGAATAACAACAGTTTTAATTGAATAACATCACTTTCTCTCAATGTCATTATTGATACCAACTCCATGTTTAAATGTAAAACTTAAAAATATTTCAATAAAACACTAATTTTATTTTCAGCAGTTGCACTTTATCATAACTACTTATAATATGATTTATACAATTGAATTTTTTGTTTTATTTTTTATGTCGTCATAATATTGGTCTTTATATAAAAATATAATTATATAAAGACTAATAATAATGCAAATATATTAAATTAAATTAAAATACATTTCGGACTCATTGATTCCGGCTCACTACAATTTTTTTTGCTGCTTACTTAAATATTTATACAAATGTTAAGCTCACACGTTTTCCACAAACATAATAATATTAATCAATTCTAATTAATATATGTTAATCTTATTAACTTTGGGAATTGCCTTGCAGCCGGCGCATAATCACACTTTGCGTTTTGAAAATTGAAATTAGTATTTTCCAATTATTAGTACGCGGCAACAACGTACTTTCGTCCTCTGAACAATTTCGACGCAAACAAATAAACCCGATCAATCATTGTAATTTGATTAAGAACAAACCATGGATATTGAATACACAATATTACTCCAAATTAGAACAATGCTTTAAACTGATACAAACTACAACCTGTTTCAAAAAGCACAACCAACAAATTTCATGACTTTGTATAGATTTTTCTTGTAGCTTCTCGCTAGACTACCTACTAATTTAGAAATAAACTATAATAGACTAGCTGTTTTGTAGACGTAAATAAGTTAAAATTTTCTTTATTGCTGGAGAAATCAACAAAATATGTTCAGTTATCAAAATTTATTAAAAAAAAGATAATTAATTTCATTGTCTTGAAAACTAGATTATTGAAGTTTATTTTATTTAACTCCATTCAGGAGGGTCTGAGGACAATAATGTCTCTCAGGGCCTTTGTCATCTTTGGGTGTGCTGTGTGGAGAGTCTTTTTTAAGAGGAAGGAGTGAGCGAGACCCATGTTGTAGGAGGGAGAAAACACAGAGGCCGGCAAATCGTTCCACAGACGAGATGTTAAACTAAAAAATGAGTCGCAAAAACTACGTTCGTATGTGACAAATGTCCATCGTGTATGGAATTAATTGAATAATACAAATAGTCGGTGCCAAGATGGTGTTACGTAATTTTTTATACAAACGTTTACGAGAACGGTCAAATTGTGGAGCGTTAGTTGTTGAATTTTCACTTAAAAACACAATTTAAAAAAATACGGCCCTTTAAAAAGAATGATTATTCACAATAATACATCTCTTATATATATATAAAAATTAATATTTATTTTGTTTTTACTGATTATTATTTTTTTGGTAAACTAATGTTTAGGACAAGATTTTTTATGCATAGTACAAAGGTAACAATTATTTTACAAGCAGTAAAATAAAATGTAACAAGAAGTAATTGTTGAATGAAACACTAGTATATATTGAATTATTTCGCGGATAAGAGATAAGCCGCCATAGCTCGGTGGTCAGAGCTGTCGACCGGAAATCGAAGGGACACGGGTTCGAGTCCCGTTGGCGTCATGTATCTTTTATCAGGAGATTTTTCAATGTGGATGAGTGTTTCAGGCGAATAATTATTGCTTGTAAAATAGTTGTTTTTACTGAGGATGGAACCTTCCTACCCAGGGTCATATAGTTCTGCGTGTGTGTGCGCGATTGCCATCAGAATGCATTGTCACCAACAACGAGTCTGCTTAGTTTCCGATGTCGGGAATTGGGTTAGTTTCGGCTTCCAAGATGTGTATTATTCTCGTTCATATTTATGTAAGGTTCAAAACTGAAAACAACTGTTCTCGGCGTACAAGCTAAGTGTTGCTAAGCGACATAGCTTATTTTTATGGCGAGAAGTATTCACAAAACGTGTCTCTTTCACGCATAAGAAGATCATACATAACAATTTCTAAAACATTCAGTTGTATCTACAACCTCCCTATTCCAGATAAAATATTGATTGTCTACTGATAAACTTGATTTAAAGATAAGATTAGTTTAATAATAATTTCCAAACTAATTTAACTTTTAACATACAACTATTGAAAGTTTTATCGGGTTGTTTGAAAATAGTTTTATCTTTAAAATGTAAATTAATTAAAGTTCTTAATATTTTATTTGTGAATTCCGGAACCTTCTGTACAGCCGAGCTGAAACGAGGCTGAAAACGCTTGTGGCGGCAAACGCGGTTTCCTTTATTCCAAATTTGTAAATTATTTTGAATTCAAAATGCAAAAGCAGTTAACAGGGCAGATATGGAATACTGATAAATGTCCTTTGACCCTTTGGAAATTACCAATACTAATCCGAACTTCATTTCGTTCGATGGTTCGGTTGATAATAACCTAATTACAAACAACTAGTAGATTTCAAAACGATTATATCAAAACACTTGAAAACCTCCAACAAAGAGCGAAGAGTTCAGTAACTACCCAAAATTTTGAATAATTATTTAGTTGTCGACGTTATTCATACGTTTTTACTTGTCGTGTGGCGACTGTTTTACTTGAATACCGCACTAGAAGTCACACTGCCCGGAGCCATTGGGATTACGGTGGCCCAAATTAGGAAATTTTTTCGAGGTTGGAGTGGAGATAGATAAGACGAGGTTTGGGAAGCATTATGGTCTCTACACGGGAGGAATTAAAATAAATGATTTTATATCTTACATCGTTGTCAGAAGAGGCGAACGGCATCGATAATATTTTGTTGTAAATAAACTAAACCGCGTAAACAAATCTTTATATGCCTCATTTTTTGAGTCTGGGGAGATAACTTAAATAATTAATTAATTTCACTGGTACCAGCTACTATCAACACACTGAAGAATACACAGTGCAAGTCCAAAGAAATTAAGTGTAAAAACATTTCAACATACAGCACATATACAAAATGTTATAAAAACGTGGATTACAACCAATGATACTAATATTTACCTGCTGTAACGTGTGTAGGTAAAAATTCTTAATCTTTAATTGAACTTGTGTTTTGTATTGTAATCTTTAAATAAGGATTATCTTTTATTCTTCTAATTTGTATATACATGTGTTTAAGCAGATACTCATATATATGATCGGTTATTTGTGTATAATATAATTATTTAAACATTGCATTAAGTTGTGCTGCCTCAAAGATTTCAGGTCCACCCACTGGCATTGTCCGCATGGGATTTTTTGTTAATTAAGCAAAACAAAGGACTAACCCATCAAAACCGTGGTTTCAACAATTCCCCATTTCTCCAAAAAAAGTAATTTCCTCACTTATTCCAATCAGGAATGATCATTGTTCCGTTCCTTCTCACCTTGTTTAAAATTCACGTGCTTGACTCCTCAGATTGTACATTCTGTAATCCAGAAGTGGGAACATTTTAAAGTTTTTTTTAAAAGAAAGACAAACATTCACAGGTTGCGAATAACCTGACAATATTTCAAAATCTCCTACTACCACCAGAATAAGTGGAAAATGTTGCTTGCGTTGCGGTGTAGGTCTTAGCCAGCCGATGAATTAAACACACTACGCCTGTGTGACTCCTAAACGCGATGTCAACTTAGCCACCAACCGGTCACATATTTATAGATCACATATTTTTTGGTTTTCCCCCTCTAAACAAATATAACCTCTTCTATCAAGCCTTATCTAAAATTGCTTCCCTTCAATTCAAAATCTTATCTCTTCTTCTACTTCAATCTTCCATGTAATTTTGATAATATACTCACCATCCCTTTTGAAATGACGGCCTAGAACACTCTTGAAAGGTGAAAACTAGAAACATTTGAAAAAAAAAACTTTTAACTTTTTCTTTGCTAACTATATCTACTTCTTTTTCTCTTAAATCTTTCTCTTTATAGTATATTTGTTGTTTCTTTCTTTTACTGCTTGAAGAGGTGGCTTGTTTTATTATTTTTGTATTCCATAAATAAATGCACCTGTAACAAAAATTTATAAAAAATAAAAAATTACAAAAATAAAAACTTATATTTTATTCTCTCGTTCAACAATGTTTCTAATTAAATTAATTTATTTACGTGATGATTCTGACATTCACAATAAAACACCAGAATATTACCAGCCGTATTTATTCACATTAAGATAAAAAGTAAGATTACTTCCCCCGTTTCTGGAGTGACTCTATCAGCGTTTCGTAAACAACAGGAAAACTTAGCGAAGTATCCAACTTCATAAAATATGACAATTATTGTGTTTACCTACCCTTACTTTGTAAGGCCCGAATCTCCTTTAAAAGGTATTCAGCCACCGTCTTACAGTTAACTCATTTACCCAACCCAATCTCTGTGCTCTTGGTGCCCCCCTAAGTAAACCAACCCTTTGTTTTACACCCCTTTTCAGAGGCTCTGTTTGCAATCAAATATCACATTAAAATTTAATACACGGTGTATTGATATTACTAGAATTTTGTATTGTATTTCAAAGTACTTACTAGAGAGCTTCTAATTATCTTTCTAAAATTATGTGTACTGCCTCTTCCGGTATTATCTCAGCCTTAGTGTATATAATCGTTTCCTCTTCTCCAAACAGTTTATTTGTTGTTATTCTCATTGGATAGCAACGGTTTTTTTAATAATTTAAGAACGTGAGTAATAAAAATATGACATAGATTTACGTTTATTCAATTGTTTTATGTACAATATTGTATTTACATAAATCTGACAAAATCGTGCGATCAGTTTGACTGTCAAAATGGATAATGAAAATACTGTCAATTTTTTTTTGTATCAAATCGAAATAAAGGTTTTAATTTAGATAATAAAATAGTAATGATCTTTCGCACTCAGTTTTTTGCAAAGATATTATAAAAACACTAAAATATAATAATCGTTTACTTGCATTTTTCAAAACGTTTAAGACAGCATTCTAAGCATTTTCTTGTGTAGTGCACTAATTCGATTAAGGAAACAATAGTAAAATATAAATTATCATACATAAACACACATTTCACTTCAACCTTAGATTAAATATCTGCCCTGATGATGGACACTGCAATGCTGTCTGAAACCGTGGCTAAAGAAGGAGGTAGCGCAACAAGGCATAATATCCCAAAAACAAATCACTTTAATAGTAAATTAGTGTACTGGAGTTAATTTATGAAACAATATGTAGAAGTGTTTACAACAAAGATAGAAATAACGAAATTAGAAAAAATATTTATGTAATTTTTTTAATATGGTCGCACAAAAGTCCCATCAGCTTCCAATCGTCTGGAGTCAGTGAGACTTCATCCCCAATTGGTGTATTTTTTGAGGTTGGAAGTGTTGGAAAGAGGAAGGAAATAGATAAAAGGAAGGTTGGGATATACCTGGGGAAGTACCTGGCTATTTAGATCTGGTCACTAAACACGGTCAAAGCCATTTCAAGCAACGTTTCTATTCTTAAGTGTGGTCTTAAACAAGGGCGATGAGATTATCTTCCACTCTGGTACATGCCTCAAGAATACTTCATAGTATTTTTAATGAATAATTTGTAAAATAACTCAAATTAATCAAGTAAAATTTACTTTTGCACGCTGGGATTTGAATCCGCTACCTCCAGCTTGCTAGTCGAGGGCTTTACCCCCCTACCATAGAAGTGTACCTATAATTATCTATATGTAATAAATATATTTCAAAGAATATTACTTCAATCTGAACAATTGAATCTTTTTTTAAATGAAAAGAGTTCATGAAAATGTTATTCGATCTAGTGGTTTTTTGGGTTGTATTGCTGGTCGTAGTAAGTTGCGCTTATGATTTTAATCTCTGCTATTACAGGTTCAATTTGTCGTTAAGAATCAGACCTTTCTAACCTAAAAAAGAACAACAAACTTAGACATTTCATTGCCATTAATGACTTTTTGTCATGGCCATGAACTTTTCTAAACAATGTTGTTGTTATCTTCTGCCATCTACAGTCGATTTCTTTTATTTCAACGTATATATGACATTCTCACAAATTACCACTGAAGGCTAAATAAATCTGGTTCCCACCCATACATAAAATAATATAGACGATTTTCATAAAAAGCGATTTACCTCGAATCGTAACGTTTGTAATCGGGCGTAATCACAAGGAATCCCCCCGATGGCCATTAACTTGAAATTCTAGCTAAACACCGGCCTACGTGGTTTGATTTACGCATTAAACTTAAAATGCATGTTTAGGCACACATAATATTAAGAACTTAATTTGTCACATTATACAATAAAAACATAATATTATTAAATTTATTTATTTCATCAAAAAAAATTACTATATATATTATATCGGGGATTATTAAAAAATAGAAGACTGTTGACTCAGACCAAAGATATTAGAAAAACGAAATATGCTATGTTGGCCGCCGGACCGTAGCCGGAGTACTACCTAATTAGGGTACTTTGAACGGTATCGGGAAGTGTACGCACAGAAATCTGTTCTATGTATTAGTGCGGATACCTTAGCGATGCCTTAGCGTAAGCGAAGGTGTGCAGTAGTATTGGTGAACAAAACCGGCGACACTCGGCAAAACAATTCCACTCAGTACGAACTGCGCATAGCACATCTCGTTCTTCTAATATCTTGGACTCAGACCTATGACGTTTATTGATACTCCGTACATTAGTTATTATCTCCCACGAGACGCATCAGGACTGCCAACATAGCAATACATATCATCCTTTCCTCCTTTAATTTTTTTATTTCCAAACAATTTACAATGACCAAAAAAAAACTTAAACATAATCACTATGACTAAATCTGACAGGGGGTTTCACCAATCTGCCAGCCCTAGTTATTACATCAGTTTTCCCACTAGTGCTGGGTAAAGGATCACTAACATTTTTATTTTCTTGACTTCCCAATTCATACCATTTATCGGAATTTTCATAATTTGATTTTAACTTTATGCAACTTTTTTTATTTGGTTAACATGGACCTTTTTTTCCTCTCCTCCGATTAAATGAATTAAATACACCCATGAACTTAATTTTAACTTAATAGTTCCCGGAACCCATTTCATAGAACCTTTCAGATGTCTTAAGTATACCAATACATTATCAATATAATATATCATTAGTAAGTAAAATACCTATATGTAAGTTAGTAACAATGACATTGTTGCAAAACTAATGTTACAATAATAGAACTGTTATATTAATTATATAAATTGTTCGTAAGTATAAGATTTTTATAGGCCTTGTGCGATGACGCCAATCCAATCGTCAATCCCTAAACTATTTGAATCTGCTCTGCTTTCTAAACTCTCGCCTGAGATTAACAAAGTTATTTCACATCGTCAACATGGTTTCATGGCAAAAAGATCTACTTTTACAAACTTGATGATCTATCAGGAATACCTATTTAATACAATGCAAAAGCGTCTTCAAACAGACGTAGTGTATACTGACTTTAGTAAGGCATTCGACAAAGTCTCACATAAAATTCTCATACATAAACTTAGTGCCCTTGGAATAACAGGGAATATTTTGAGATGGTTTGAGAGTTATCTGCATAAAAGAAAAATATGTGTTAAACTCAACTCACACTATTCACACCAGTTCGAAGTCTTTACCGGCGTCCCACAGGGGTCTCATTTAGGACCAGTACTATTTTTATTGTTTATCAATGATATAACTACGGTTTTTGATGGAGTCATGATTCTCTTATTTGCAGATGATCTCAAAATTTATAAAACCATTACAAATATTCATGACTGTTACGTACTACAATTTAATCTTGTGAGGCTACAAGAGTGGTGCACCCACAATGAACTATTTCTCAATATTGATAAATGTCAAACGATAACTTTTGCCCGAATCAAAAATCCCATTACGCATCAATATAGCATCAACAACATTTTCCTAAAAAGAGTTGAGAATATTAAGGATCTTGGTATTATTTTTGACAGGCAACTAACATTTGTTCCTCATATAAACGAAATAACCAACAAGGCCATGAAATGTTTGGGTTTTATATTAAGAACAGCGAAAGATTTTAAATTAATAAATTCCTTCAAACTGCTATTCACTGGTTTAGTTAGAAGTAATCTAGAGTATAACTCAACAATCTGGTCTCCATTTTATAAGATTCACCAATTAAAAATTGAAAGAGTGCAACATAAATTTCTGCGATTTATTAATTATAAATTAGGAATTCCAAACGAATATCTTAATTACACTTTCCTCATGAACTTACTAAATTTAACCGATTTATCATTGAGACGCACAGTGTGCGACTTAGTATCTCTTTTCAAAATTTCGAATTTCGGCAGACTGGACGCCATTGATTTGACGAGTCTTATATCGCTCCGTGTACCTACGCGCGACACTCGACAGACCGCTCTATATAATGTTCCCATATCTGCTAACAATTATTTTCAAAACTCACCTATTCAAAGACTTCACATACTCGGTAATAAGTATAGCTCAATTGATGTTTATCATCACCAATCAGTATACAAACTAAAATACAGTATATGTACTAGAATGTTTGTAACAGATTCATAATTTTTTTTCAAACGCATATTTTATTGTTTCATTAACTAAGCTTTGTTTTGTAAAATTCCCAATCGGGCAAAATAAAGATTGATGATTACAAAGATGGTTTACAACAAACTGTAGTGTTTATCTTTATAATAATAATAACAAACTTACTTGTCTTGTGTGTATTACCTACTTACATTATTGTACTCTTGTAACTACACTATATTTATATAAACTTATCAAACTCATTGTTCAAATTCCAATAACACCGTAACTATATACTTGAATTGTATCTACTTAACTACCTACCTATATCTGTTATATTTTTCTCAAGTTTATGTATTAGTTTAACCTATGTTCTGTAAAATATTCAACCGACGTACTTTGTACAATAAACTTTGCTTGCTTATGTTTATAAAATAATAACACCATAACAATAACCCTACACATTGTTATGTAAGTTCATACTCAATTTATTATGCTATGTAATTAAAATATTTTATAATGCTACTGAACAACAAAACCCATAACATGTATATGTAAAAGCCTTCTAGGCGTTAATAAAATGAAATAAATAAAATAAAATAATTGCGTCCGAGAGGTGCAGAGAAAGGCTTTATCCTTTCTCTGTTCCAGGAGACTTTAAAATGGAGATTGCGCTACCCCAACTAACACACAAAGTAATCGCCAGATTTCTGCACTTACCAGGTTGGTAATTCTTTGGTTGGATGTCCAGCGAGGCCCGCACTTGGGAAGAACGTTTAATCACAATTCACCCTTTTTCAAATGAACTAATGCACACAATAGGCGATCATGTGCTACGAATAATGAGATTAAACTGCGGTTTTTCTCTCCGGTCTTTATTCGATTACGGTCGAATTCTCACTTCCGAACTCTTTCTCGGTGCGTTCCTATTCCATGTACAAAATCAAGCGAGGAGTTTGAATTCCTGCTTTATGGTTGGTGGGAGCAGAACAAAGCTGATAATGCCAGAAAAAATACAAACGTCAAAACGAAGCAGACCTAATACTTTTTTTCTACGCTTATAAAATGCGTTATTAATATAGCAAATGCCAAGCTATATTCGAGGATTTAGGGTCACGTGGGCCTATCTACAAAAACATGGTTTCGAGATAAACGCAAATAAAGATTGGAATGCTCATATGCCCACCTGTATGCCCAACTGTATTTACGAGATAGAACTTATTGTCACTATAATATGATTATGGTAATACCGAAACCAAGCCTAACTCAAAACGCCAGCTTTTGTACTTTTTATCCACTGTTATCCTAATTGTACACAGTATTTAATTAAAGCAGCTATGATATTTCTAATCCATCAAACCATACGGAGAAAATTTACTGATTCGAAGTACTTGATTTGTTTACCTGTTAAAAATGGGAATGCACTCATATAACGAATGAATTGAAAGAGTTTCTAACAAAGTAACAGTCAAAAGAGAATATTTTATGAGGACGGCGGAACACGTATTCATACTGATATGATATATATTAGGAAAAGAACACGTCTTCTCGACATACTCTGAATGACTAATATTTTATCAGGAAGTTCACATTCTTATTTAACATGATCATTTTTCTCCGAGCAAAAACAAACGATTTTGTGTTATTTTCATTCCGAAGACTGAGCTTGTGAAGTGTCAAGTTTTAATGAAACAAAAATACTTCATCTACCTACAATTATCATATTACAAGATAAGAAAATAAACCCTACACCCCTTTCAGTGAAATGTTTCCTAGGATTCAATAAATAATACGCTAGATGTAACGTAAATACCTCCGTTGTTTCGTTTGAGACAAGCTTAGCCCAGCTACAAGATGTGGATGTAGAATGGATTGTGTTGACTTGTCGGCTGATGTCAGCGAATAACTCAAAGACTGACGAGACCCTGACAACCAGTCTCCCTGACAGCGGCAGTTGTCGACGGCGGGTAGTCGTTACGACCTATTTGTCACAACATTCACCAAGCAATGGTACGCAGGGGTGGATTGCGTTGGAAACAATGATGTTTTTTATTATGATGGTATTGTCGCTTACGTTGAATGGACTCAAAAACAAGTGTGTCCATTATAATTTAAATTCTGTGTTTAACATCTGTGCGTGTAGGACGTGTCCAAGGCAAGTTTTACTAAACAAGTGCAGAAATGTATTATCAATGAGGATGGAGAAGTGGAAGAGAGAGGTTGGGAAGTATCTACCTGACCATTTAGATTTGGTCAACAAGCACGGCTAAAGCCATACTTCTTCTTCTTACATATCAGAGGAGAAATCTAGGTCTGCGAGCTAGTCTATGGCCTCAGGCGTCACCCTGTGGACTCATAAATCCAGCGGGGAATGAATATAGCGAAAATTCGCTGACCACATATCCGGTGGTCTGCAACGCACAGCATTTACACCACTTTAAATCCCCACATTTGCATCATCTGGGCACAGCGGCTGCGGAAGCCTTATCCTACCGATGGAGGACCAGAATTTATGAGGCAGTGAGAACGCAGGCTTTCTCTCAGTGGGTCGTGTACATTTCCCACGTCAGCCAATCGCCATTCAAGATTCCAACCATCATCTGGAGTGAGAACCAATCGGAAGAACATCTCCCAATGCATCCAGGTGGGTTTTCGGGTCTTAAGACGCATACAGGTTGAGAGACGACATTCAAAGAGAGACTCGTTCAAAGGTATTGCGCTGTCTTGAAGCGTTTGTTATACATAACTCTATGTATATTGCAGAAAGGCTAACATGTTAGCGCCAGTGTTATACCGTAACATAGTGTATTCGGTAACATAGCACCACTTTGGTCGCCAGTGTTAACTATAGAAAGTTATAAGATTACTGTGTAAAAGTGTATTATATGCTCGCCGCACAAGAGTGCCAGGAGAGGATAGAACTCCATCTCTGGGGGTAGGTTCCGTAGTACAATGTCCAATGAAACAGGTAATTTTGGGATGACAGGTTTATTATCACATACAAGGGGAAATGTTAGACAGTTACAATAACCAGTTTAAGACCTGCGGTTACTAGGGCATTCTATTGAATCAAAGGGCTCTGATAGAACTAAGTACATTAGTGGCTCACGTGTTAACAACAAAAAAGGTCATAGGCGGGGACGCCTAGGACGGGTGGTAGGCGGGCATAACGCCTACGAGGAACGGCATGGGGCTGCAGGGCGGCTCGGGGCAAAGGAGGGGCTCCGGGCGGGCGGCTGGCGAGGGCCTGGAGTATTGGCTGAGCTGGCGTCAGGCGGGGAACGGACAGCGTGGGCGGATGGACAACACTGGGGCGGGAGGCAACAAATTCACCGCTTCAGTGTAAGAGTGTTATATAGAAATGGCATAATATATTATATTTTAGGTTGTGCATAACCTGCCTCACTAGGCGAACCTGTATTGAGGCAGAATTTTTAGTTAATTATTTCTTCATTTTGTCTATGGTTTGCCAATATGTAAATGTTTAATATGGGTTCCCATACAGCAATCCATTATTTTAGGTTACATTATTGTTTACATATTGAAGATACAGATAGAATAAGTTTAAACACAATACATACTATAATAACTCACTGTGACAAGGCATTTGGTTACTTTTCATTATTGTTTGCATTTACACTACGTATATAGTAAGTTTTAGCACCGTACATACTGCAATAACTGTCAATGACAAGGTGTTTGGGTGAGGGCACCAGTGTAGGCTCGATCATTTGAATAAATCCAAATTTTAACATTTTTTTTAAACTCTTTCCGTGTTTGACTCTCTTTAATATTTTCCGGGAGCATGTTGAAGATCTTTGTGGCAAAGTAGCCAAAGCTACGTTGACCAAAGGTGGAAGAAAGTGCTGGAACTTGCAACATGTCTTTGTTCGAATTACGCGTAAATCTAAAGTTAGTTTTTTTTTCGTAAAGCACGTGTTTGTTTTTAAAGAGATGCATGAGGATAGTTTTTACATAGATCTGTCGAACATCAAATACTCTCATTATGTTGAAAATTAAGTTACTGTTTGCAGTTTGAGGAAGTTTGAGAATAATTTTCATAATTGTTTTCTGCGCCTTTTCAACAGGATCTAGAGCTGATGAAGTACCCCCTCCCCATGCAATGATACCATACTCAATGATAGATTGGGTTAATGCAAAATAAATCGTTTTTAGAATTTGTAAGTTAAGGAAGTTCCTTACGGATCTGAAGAAATGTATTGTTTTCCTAATTTTATTCGCAATGATCTGAGTATGTATATTCCATTTGAGGTATGGGTCAATGGTGAGGCCGAGGTACTTCATCTGTGGAGTTCGCTCTATACAGGGGCACTCATTGCATACATTGGAATTCGTACAGTTATGTATTTTGATGGAGTAATCATCATTAGGTTGGCCTGCAGTATTGATGCTTGAAGTGATATATTTTGTTTTTTTCGTGTTAAGGGTAAGCGTGTTTATATCTAACCATTTTTTAACTAAGTTAATATTTTTTTCAGCTTTTTTAAATACAGCTGACCAATTGTTGCCTTCAAACAGTAAGACAGTATCGTCGGCAAAGCTAACAATGCTTCCCTCAATTTCAAGGTTGCAAAAATTGTTTATATACAGTAAGAACAGAGTTGGTCCCAATACGCTTCCTTGTGGAATTCCATAGTCAGTTGAGCGCTGGTTACTGAGGGTATTGTGTATTTTAACCTGTTGTTTGCGTCCATTTAGGTAACTTTTAAAGAAGTTTAGCTCTTTGTCCGTGATGCCGATTTTTTCAAGTTTTTTAATTAGTTTAAAGTGTGATATTGTATCAAAAGCCTTAGAGAGGTCTAAAAAGATTGAAATACATTTATTTCCTTTATCAAGGCTTTTTACAATGAAGTCTGTCACCCTGGCAATGGCATCTGAGGTACTTTTGTTTTTTTGAAAACCATATTGATTTTTTGAAAGTATTTTATGGCTCTCGATGAATTTTAAAAGTTGTGTATTAATAAGGTTTTCAAAAACTTTAGACAAGCTATTCAGTAAAGTAATTGGTCTATAGTTATTGATATCTGACTTGTTTCCAGATTTGTAGATGGGAATTACGATACTTTGTTTTAGGTTAGAGGGGAAGTAGCCCTGTGTAATACTTAGGTTTATAAGGTATTCTAGTGGCAATGTAATCTCCGAAGACAGCGTTTTAAGGATTTTGGTTGAAATTTCGTCTGGTCCAGCAGAAGAAGTGTTTTTTAGAGAATTAATTGTTTTGAGAATTTCTTCCTGTGACACAGTTTGGAATAGAAATTTCGTATTTATGTTATTTGTTTGAACCACTGTATCGGTAGATTGGGTGATTCCGCTCTGGGCAATTTGAGAAGCAAGATTTGGACCGATATTAATAAAAAAATTGTTTACATGATCAGCAACGAGCTTAGGATTTTTTGTGGTTTCAACAATATGTCCATCAATGGAAAGTTTATTTATGCTCTGTTTCTCTTTTGTAGTTTGCGAGTTTGTGGCTTCTCTAAGTATTTCCCATATTTTTTTGGGATTATTGTTACTTTCTTTAATTCTTTCTGAGTAGTAAATTTCTTTTGCTTTTCTGATGACGTTACAGCACATGTTTCTATATTTTTTATAATAGTTGAATGTTAGTTGGTCATACGGATTTTCTTTGGTTTTTTTGTGTAGCGTGTTTCTTTTGTGAATGCAATTTATAATGGAGTGGTTAATCCATGGTTTCAAGGGTTTCAATTTGTTACTTATATTTTTGGTCATCGTCAGGGTATGGTGGTGTAATTCGTTTTTCAAATAGTTAATAAAGTATATCCATGCGTCCTCCGATTGTTTAATTTGGAAGAGTTCTTGCCATGATTTGTTCTTTAAATTGGTTATTATATTTTGAAAGTTGATTTTATTGTATGCTAAAGGCAGGCTACATTTATTTATTTGGATAGGTGTTTGTAGTGCAAAGATAGTTGAATAATGGTCCGTGATAGTTGATTTGTAGACGATACTTTTAGATGGTTTTTTTGACTTTACCATAATGTGGTCAATGCATGATATAGATCCATTTGTCGTTCTTGTTGGTGAGTTAACGGTACTCACTAATCCATGAAATTCTAGCATGTTGATATAGTCTTGGCTTTGGTGGTGTTGGTTGCTCGGTAGTATGTTAATATTTAGATCGCCCATTATTATGATATTTTTGGTATTGGAAAGATTTGAAAGTGTGCAACTTAGACTGTTTAGAAATGGCGTGATGTTACGAGTCGATGGCGAGCGGTATATAGCGAGGATAACTGTATCATTGTTGTATTCTATTTGTGTGCAACTTGCATCCTGAATTTTTAGTTCGGTTACTGTGAAGTTTTGATTATTTTTTGTGTAAACAACAATCCCATCGTTCTGATTATCAAACGTAGTTGAATTGTGTGATGTGTAATTTTTTATGATTTTAGGTGTATATGTGTTTGACAACCAGCACTCGGTCAGAATGATTATGTCGAAAACAATGTCTATGTGGTGAAGTTGAATTAAGAGTTCGTCAAAGTTTTTATTTATTGATCTTATGTTTTGGTGCATAATTTTTGTATTGGCAGAGTTTCCAATCAGGCGTTTACACATATTAGTATCTGAAGTTGCGTAAGAAAGGTTTTGGTTGTGTAATTCCTCATCAAAAAATTCCATTGAGAAAGGCATGTTGATATAATAATTATACGAAAATTAAAAAAAATAGTTTATATGTTTATGGGAGCTCCACTGTCCGTGGCAGTTACCGGGAGTTTCACCCTAGTTGCAGATAGAGAATTACCGAAGTGGATAATTATTGTTGTAGTTCGAAACAATAAATGTAAAGTTTCTCCTTACCGTTTGATTATGAAGGGTGATCGGGCCAATAACTAACCGACGTTGGAGCTCTCCAGAAGCATCTAAACCATTTTTAACAGATCATCAGCGTGTTTAATGTAGATGATTTTTTCTCCTTCTTTTTTTCTAATCATAATTTTTGAATCTTTGTACCACACATAATTATATCCCCTTTCTTTCGCCTTTGATTTTGTTCTCCATAGAAGGTCTTTGTAATGAGGACTGAGAATTTCGCTGATGTAGATTCGTTGACACTCTGGATTCTGCGCGGTGGCTGAGCTTAAAAGTTTCCTGTTTGTAAGAAGTTGGTATCTCTTTTGTCTATTGTTTAGTTTAATATGTATTTTTGGGGGGACTCCCGGTCGTTTATCAGGTATCCTCCTCACTTCCACTATATCTTCTCCTTTTATATCCACTCCTGCAATTGAAGCCACCCGTTTTATAGCATCAGAGGGCTGCTCGTCATTTTTTGGAATGAGGCTGGCAAACTCCAGTGAATCTTCTAGTGATCTTTGATCAACTTCCGCCAATCTGACTTCCAGACATTTTATTTGTTTGTCCTTCAGTCTGGTGTGGTCGGCAGTGATAGGCGGAGACATGACAAAACTGTACAATGTAAAGTCTCTGTGGCGGCTGGTGGTGGCCCAGAAATGGTATACTCAAAGACATGACACAATTATATAATGTAATGGGTCCGTGAGTCGGCGGCAAGCCGATGATTGGAGACAAGGTCCATTGTGTTACTTTCAACGCGGTATGCAGGCAACTGGCGGGAACGGCTCTCGCTGGCTCCTCATGTCCCGCTGGCGTGAGGAGGTGAGTGGTGGGGATATTCCATATATGGTGATGCTTAAATTTAGGCGATTTCATTGGTCAAGCGTGCCACAATAGTCCACGTGTTATCGAAATGAACGTTCCTATTGGCTGTAGGTACGTGTAGACGCATGTTGACAACATGCACGGCCGCATGGTCGGCTTCCAGTCGCTTGTGTAAGTAAGTTTACATATAAGTACGTAAGTCTGTATGGGTAACCATAACAGTGTTGACACGCTTTGAGCGCGTGATCGACTTCCGGCCACGTGCATAGTTATGTCCATTATTAGATGCGTGGGGAAGTCTGCAAGTACGTATGGGCAACCATAATAGCCCGGCTACACTACTCGCGAAGTTGATCGAAGTTGACTGAATACGATAGTGTGGGCACGAACTTCGCTTCGCTCCGGGCAACTTCGCTTCGCTTCGCCCGACTTCCGATTGTTGTCGGTAAATGCGCCCGAGTCAAAGGACTCGAAGCGTCACGGCATAAATAAACCAATCACTGACTGAGTTGGACTGAGTTACTCGCGAAGTTGCACGAGTGTGAGGGCACGCACTTCGAACTTCGGCTAACTTCGTCGAAGCGTCGCAGCGAGTAGTGTAGCGGCCGCTTAACACGTTTTATTTTATTCCTTCAGTGATGCAATCTCTCGTCCGAGATTTGTTAAAGCCATTTCAACCAACATTTTAATTTCGAAAGGTTCCTTCACCTGGGTGATACTGAGACTGACTACCACTTTGTTTTCTTTATTTGTATGTTTAGGTATTACGGCCAAATTTCAACAAAAAAGGGGAACTTCAGATGAATAACTATTATGAACAATAAAATTTCGGTTATCATTTTAAAATCCAAAAAAACATCTATCGTTTTATTATATTTTCAGTGGGTACAAATTATAATTAATTTGTTCCCTTTCAAGCAGTTACTTTCATAGTTAATACGTGATTTTTTCTTTTTTCCACGGGTCTGTTCTTTTTCTACATTAGTTTCACAAAGGAAGCCCCGAGGAAAATACTATTAACATTTTTGGGGACAATGTGTGGAGTTCTTTTTAGGAAACGAAGGAGAGGAAGTTCTGGAAAGAAGAAGGGTATGAGGGGTGAGAAGGAATCTGAAGGTCAGTGTATCCAAAAGTGACAGACGTATGTATCCATCTTTCCTACTACAGTGCAAAGTGATGTTCCGATAGAGTCCTGTTGGAGATGTCAAAAGATTTGCCTTAACCAGTATTTCCCGATCCGGTCACCCCTTGAACTCAGGCTCCCCTGTTAAGTCACCAAACGTAGCAAACCACTTCAGGTGGCTTATATCAGAGGTGTTTGTTTTCGAATAAATGGCTGACGCGGCGGCGTTACCCACTTATACCCTCCTCCCAAATGTAAAATAACAAATTCATGGAATAAAGAATAACACAAGAAGTGCCTTGTGGGCGTAATTCGTTATCCAATAAGTTCATCCCATATTTTCATACTCCTATGTCCTATGTTTTTGAAATTCAAATGGAATAGAAATCTTCGTTAAGTGTCAATGGAACATTTGTTTCCATTCAAATTCGCAGTTAATGATGCAACCTAATTATTGTATGTATTTTCATATAATTGTAGGAATATTATTAGGACTATAAACGAACTTGGTAAATGATGTATTGATATTGATGCTACCTAACTATTGAGTGTTCGTATTGTTATATAATTGTAGGTACGTTATAGTACTATAAATAAACTTGGTAGATAGCTGCCTCAACACAGGCTAAGCCTAGTGAGGCGGACTAAAATAAACCTTAACATATAACTACAAACATTTCTATTATAAACATTTATTTTACCTACTGTTTATACATTACTTTCCGTTGCTAAAATTTATATACTCATCTAATTTATAAACCAATGTACACAAAACAGTCTTTCATGTATTTCTGTAGTTATAGTTTGAAAATTTGTCACAATAAAGATTATTATTATTATTATTTATACGGAAGGCAATACAAGTGTTATATTCCTTATACCATGGTACAAGAACAAAAACTGCCGAGCGCGCAAGCAGCGATAGGTAGACAGGAGACTAGGTATTTTGAACCAAGGAAATTGCAACAATATTAGTTCCAAGTACAGCAGTATTATAAATGGCGGAACCATAGAATATTGTGGGTGCCCTGTGCCAGAAGCATGTAATATTTTTTAAACTTCTTGCGAATTAACATTGTTCAAACAGAATATTATCAATCTCGATTATTCTCCTTAAACAAATTAACATTAGCCTCTGCCATCTTGCGGTCTAGGAGTCGAAAGGTCAATCAAAAAAGGGACAACCTTTTTTGCATCGGTTTACATGATACTTCTAATGATCATCTGAAACGTAATGAATTACTCCCATATCGTGCATTGTGGGTGCTTTTGTTAAAATTCTTCGTCAATACAAATTTATTTCATCCCTGACTACCGTGGTCTGACGGTTCTCAGTCGGCATCTAGTGTCGGGCTATCAATCATGACGAGACAATGAATCAGACTGAAATATTGCCAACCCTGTCAGGGTCGGGAGACAATCGGCACTGCGCATTGGGGCGGTGGGGCACTAGTGTGTACGTATCGATCCTTGCAAGGCGGGTACAGGGCTGCCGAAAAGTTTTAAAATATCATAAAACCATAATATTCAAATTGCTAGTACTTGCAGCATGCAGTGAGCAAATTATATTTTGATTGTAATTAACAATTCATTTGGCGAAGGAGTCTCGATTCTCACAAATAACGCCATGACTCGGAAGAAGAATCAAGCAAAATTATTTAAATGAGACATATTAAACGATACAAACCATTCAATACAGATATGCACAAGCATCTAAATTAACTAGTTGACAGATATTAAAAGAGCACAAATATAATTGACTTACTTACATTCGTTAGGAACTCCATTATCAATTATTTTCTGGAACTGTGTCTTCATTTTCCAATTTTATAAAATGTTTTTATACAATCATCTATATTATATATATAAGGATATAATATTACTATATAAGATGTAGCCTCATGATTAAGCTGAATTTGTATGTCTGGGGGTGTGTTATTACCATATTATCGTTATTTTTTGTTTTTTGGGTTATAAATTTTCAGTGTAAATTTTTGTTTGTTTTATTTAACATATCGTCTATATAACATATCGATTATATAAAATATCGTTTATACAACATATCGTTTATATGACATATATTCTATACAACATATTGTTTATACAATATATCGTTTATATAAGATATCGCGTTTAACAGGTATCGTTTACATAACATATCGTTTATATAACATATCGTTTATAAAACATATCGTTAATATAACACATCGTTTATATAATATATCGTTTATTTTACATATAGTTTATATAACATATCGTTGTTGAAATCCTCGTCAAACCTCCAAATATTATGTTAATTTTCTAATCCACAAGCTGCAACTATTATACAAATGTTTGTCACGAATCCAAAAAAAGAACTTCTGAAACAATTTACATGTTGTTGTAAATAAAAAAATATTTTTTAAAGAGTTTTTTCATTGAAATTAGTACCGACAACTCTCAACGAAAATGTACAAAATAGATCATGACACCTTAAATGGAAAGTCATTTCAATCGATTTTATTTTTTAATATAAGAATTTCTAACATTATCCGCTGTTTTGGTCCGATAATACTAGTAGCTATATTATTATATTTTCATTTCAAGTTGTTAACATTGCTTTCAATTATTTATTATTACGATGAAAATGATGAACTTCAATAAATTAATCCTAAAAGTTCAATAAGTAAATCTATCTGAAAGGGGGTAAGGTGAATAGTTCATGGTATCCGGCACATGACAGATACACTAAACTAAACGCCAATAATCACATTAATTTCACTAATTTATTGTACTGAAATAACGGCCTTAAGAGCATTATGTGCACATCACTTTTGCAATCTACATACATTCCAACTCTACACATCTGACCTAATCAGAAGATAGACACTGTAAAGTTGGCCAAGAAAAGAGTAAGTGCAACACGGTAAAATAAATAACCCAAAAAATTATCGCCATGATGTTAATAATGTTAAAGTTAATAATAAGTTTGATTTTTTTCCAACAGCGAGTGGCTTTTTCAACACTTATTTGGAGAGCTTTGGCGGCTCATCCTTAAAGACTACTAATAATAAAAATAAATTTTTAGTTGAAAACATAAAAGAAAACGTATTCTAAATAATATATGTACGGTAAAAGAAGTTTAAAGTCCTGAGTTACATTAGTATAAGTCGAATTTTCTTTCTTTTATTGTATCCACAGTAACACTTACCATTCGAGCTCTCATCTTGAAAAGCGTTTCTGCCATTCGCACCTGTATCCTGTATCCGGCAGATGGCATTTCATAATCACTTTATCCGGGATGGTAGTTGGAAGACATTCTATCTACAAATGTATGCACGAGTATATTCTGTAAAGAAAACCATAGCTAAAATTCAACCAACAAACTTAATAAAAAATTCACACAGCTTGTAAATACCATACTTAATAATATACATACAAATAAAAACAATACAGCATATTTACGTCACGTCCCATAGGGGTAGATACTATATAACTACCAATATATGAAAGACTCACATATGTATATTTTAGAAGGAAAATCATAGTGAAAAGTCAATCAACAAACTACATAGCCAACAAGAACCGTACTCTATAATATATACGTACAAATTGCGAGACGTCCAGTAGCGGTAGATATACTGCCCTATTGAAGGACCATTATTCAGAATCATATGTTTAAACGAGTATATTTTTGAAGAATAGCAAAACTTCAACCATCAGACTACATAGCTGCTGGAAAATAACCATACCCAATAATATACCTGTACACATAATTATTATAGCATTTGCAACAAGTCCCAGATTATTAGATATATTTTATTGCACATTCAAAGACCACTATTCGGAATCCATATAATATACGTATGAGTATATTTTTAAAGGAAAAACATGGAAAAAATTAGATTAATTAATCAGAAGTATATATTCATAATGCATTTGCGATACGTCTTGGAATGGTAGATATACTGCCCTATTGAAAGACCACTATTCAGAATCATATCTATTAACAAGTATATCTTGAGGCATAGCAAAAATTCAACCAACAAACTATAGCTGGCAAATAACCATATTCAATAATACCTACGCATACCATTTTATTATTATTATTATTATTATTATTATTATAGCATTTGCGACAAGTTCCAGAGTAGTATACATTATATTGCACATTGAAAGACCACTATTCAGAATCCAAAAATGTATGTAAGAGTATATTTTTGAAGCAAAACTATAGAAAAAATTCAACCAATAAATATACCTAGATAACTGGCAAATAACCATACTCTTTAATATATATTAGACATATTCGTGACAAGTCCCAAAGCGCTAGATATATTGCCCTATCGAGAGACCACTATTCAGAATCGACATACGAGTATATTCTTGAACGAAAACCAAAGCGAAAATTCAACTAACAAACTACCTAGCCTGCATAGCCATATTCAATAATATATAAATTATGGTAAATAATATATATCACCCTATTGAAAGAGCACTATTCAAAATCGAAATAAATATATATATTCACATAATTTGTACCAATATATTCTTGAAAAAAGGTCTTTCAAAGTGAAATCCAACCAACAAAATACATAGCTAGCAAATAACCATACTCAATAAAATATATTTTTAAACAAACATGTAGCATTTGCAGCACTTCCCAGAGTGATAGATACTGTTTATATACATATATCCCTATTTATCGACCTAAACAGTGTTTGATTTGGTTTTAGCCGTGGTCAGGGACTAGCTCTAAATGTCCAGGTTTTTATCAATTACCTCTTTCTTCGACTTCTCCTACCTCCCTCCACTTCCTGCAGCTTCACAACATAACCAAATTGGGAATATTATGGCTCCACACTCGCTTAGGTCCACTTCATTCAGAATACTCCAATGAATATTCTTGAGATCTATGGCCATAGAATAAAGAATTATGCGAGAAATATATATCTATTTCACTTTCCATTTTGTTATCTTGATTGAATGAATAAATGGAATGGAATTACGGAAGCAAAAATTAACATTAACAAAATTAAAATGAACCCATTTCATTAATTTCATAATTTAAAAATATGTTTTTATTAACCCTGATGAAGGTTCGGATTGAACTGAAACCGGTCGGTTATAAATATATACAATAAAGTGGTATTCAAACACAGTTATTTTATTTTAATTATTATAATTATGTATACCCACAAAGTATTTGCTACAAGTGAAAAATTATAGCATTCAATTTACTAAATAAATATCGGTGCTATCGAATTGGGATTTGGCTTAGGTGTTAGCGGTGTTAACTCCGGTCTCTGGGGAGGAAGGTTCAATACTAGTCAAACCAAAAAAGGATATTTTTTTTAAACATTGATTTTTACGAGTCGTTTTTTTTATTTGTATATTATTTTTTTTTTATTTTTTTTTTTTTTTATTACTTGTAAATTATTAAACATTATAAATGATAACAATATACAGACAGATATACAGACATAAGTTGAGCTCCAGGAGCTCGTGTTTAGGGGAGGAGTATTTACATTTAGTTCTAATGATTTTTTAAACAATAATCAAAAACTTTTGATATAAATACAAACATAATATTAACATAGGTATACAAATTAGAAAAGTGTCTTTTTAAAGATAATTAAAATAATATATCTTCTTACAGATTAAGAAAGCGTGAGGAAATTAAGGGTACAATATATCAGGTAAACAAATTAGAAAAATAGTTTTTAGACAATTAAATTAATATATATATTTTTGTACAAATTGAGTAAGTGTAAGAAAATTAGGGGTACAATATATCAGTATCCAATTTTAGGGACTTAATTAATTTTTTGAATTGTTCATAATTCACAGTTTCGGTTACACTAATTTTATTTTTGGACAATAATATATTGTACCATCTTACACCTAAATACGAATAGTGGTGCTGAGCCGTGGTCGTTCTAAGCATAGGAATGGCTATTAAGCCATTAGTTTTGAATCTATTGCTTATGCTATCTAAGGGGTGAATTTTATAAATAAAATATTCTTTATAAATTTGATATAAGGCGATTCTCTTATACAATTCTGTGATAGATGGTACATTAAATTCCCGAAATATCTCTAAAGTAGGGGAGTCATATGGTTTCCTAAGGATGATTTTTATAATTATTCTTTGAATTGTAATTATGGGCTGTAAAGAAGCCTTAAAAGCCCCTCCCCACCCGATAATCCCGTACTGCAATATGGACTGAATTAATGCATAATAGACAATTTTGATAGTTTTCTTATTTAAAATATTTCGTATATTATAGAAAATAAAGATAAGTTTTCTTATTCTTTCAACAGTGAGATTAATGTGGTCTTTCCATTTAACATTTTTATCTATTAAGATACCAAGATATTTTATATTAGATTTATGATTTAGTTTCGCGCAGTCCGTATTACATGTACCGTTATTTACACAATTTTTAGAATGAATTGTTATGTTAATTTGGTTATTTGGCACATCTTCTTGTAGAGTGAAAGGAATACAATATGTTTTTTCTGTGTTGAGTGATAATAAATTGCCATCGAACCAATTTTTTATAACCTTCATATCTTGATTGGCTGCATTGGTAATTTCGTTCCATGTCTTTTTTTCGATAATTATTGCAGTGTCGTCAGCAAAGGATATAAGTTTACCATTAAGTGATAATTTAAAATGTGTAATACTGCAAAGCAGTCCAGGATTCTGAGACTATGATTGGGGAATATTGTGAAACTGAATGTAGTGGGAAAGGAAGGAGATGATAAAGAGGAAGGCGGGGATTATTCAGAGCTGGTTATCAAACACGGCAAGAGCCATATCAATCAACGTTTCAGGTTGTGAATGATGGTTATATACCATAGTATATTCCACTATTTTTTCTAGCAAATTATATTTCCAATACAAAACTGTTTGTTCATCCTCATTATGAAATTCAAATAGGATAGCAACATACGATGTCAGGCAAGTATAAAACAGCTAAATGAGAAAGAATCAGAAGGTATTAAGTGAGTGGCATCATTGGTTTACAATCAAATTAACATGGATAAAAATTTTAGTTCTGATTGCACCATCAAACTGCCAGGATTCTCGTTACCTCGGAAAGCAAGAACAACATTAAACCGCATCCGATTCAGTCACAGACTATAAAACTGTATGTACATGGTACGCAAATGGGGACATTCGGGCTTTGCATTGTATGGATGTATAAAGGTTAAACTACGGAGCACTGTATCGAACGTGAAAACAAGATTTATTGCATTTGACTCTATTGCAACTAAGGTTGAACACCTGGCAAGTTTAATGACCCCTTTTTCCAAGAAATAATGTTTACGAGTTGAAAAATGCACCACAATTATCGGTTACTAAGCGAATCGGGCCGGAGAAAAATCAAAATATTGACAAACCAGTCGCTGTGCGAAATTATTATTCTCACCTAAAAACACCTGCGTCTGAAACGAAAACAAGTTGTGGTAACGATATTGACGTCACAAGAGACATTATAAATACCCAGTCAAAACTAAATATTGGGGCAGTCAAATTTCAAAAATCAACACGAGTGGACGGAACACCTAAAAAGCGACCTGTTAATTATAATTATAAATTCCTGAGTGTCAACTGAAATCTGTAGTCGCTTCTGTTCCTCCATCACGGCACAATCATTTTAAAGATTACAACTATTTCTAACGAGCTCTTTACGGCCGGCACTTTATCAGCTGAGTCAGACGCACCTGTCATCATTAAAATAATGGGGCGTCATCGTGTGCCGGCTCTTATAATCAACCGACTAAACTGCCCACTGCCAGTGATAACCTAAAGGCTGGCCAATCCCTGCTGCATTGATGCTGACAACCTAGAGGCTAATCAATTCCTCCTGGCTACCGACGGAACCAGACACAGATGCTGAAAACCTAAAGGCTGACGAATACCTGCTGACAACCGACTGAACTGCCCACTGCCGGTGATCACCTAGAGGCTGGCCAATCCCTGCTGCATTGATGCTGACAAACTAGAGGCTAATTAATTCTTCCTGGCTACCGACTGAATTAGCCATTGATGCTGAAAACCTGGAAGCCGGCCAATTCTTCCTGGCTACCAACTGAATTAGCCATTGATGCTGAAAACCTGGAAGCCGGCCAATTCTTCCTGGCTACCAACTGAATTAGCCATTGATGCTGAAAACCTGGAAGCCGGCCAATTCTTCCTGGCTACCAACTGAATTAGCCATTGATGCTGAAAACCTGGAAGCCGGCCAATTCTTCCTGGCTACCAACTGAATTAGCCATTGATGCTGAAAACCTGGAAGCCGGCCAATTCTTCCTGGCTACCAACTGAATTAGCCATTGATGCTGAAAACCTGGAAGCCGGCCAATTCTTCCTGGCTACCAACTGAATTAGCCATTGATGCTGAAAACCTGGAAGCCGGCCAATTCTTCCTGGCTACCAACTGAATAAGCCATTGATGCTGAAAACCTGGAAGCCGGCCAATTCTTCCTGGCTACCAACTGAATTAGCCATTGATGCTGAAAACCTGGAAGCCGGCCAATTCTTCCTGGCTACCAACTGAATTAGCCATTGATGCTGAAAACCTGGAAGCCGGCCAATTCTTCCTGGCTACCAACTGAATTAGCCATTGATGCTGAAAACCTGGAAGCCGGCCAATTCTTCCTGGCTACCAACTGAATTAGCCATTGATGCTGAAAACCTGGAAGCCGGCCAATTCTTCCTGGCTACCAACTGAATTAGCCATTGATGCTGAAAACCTGGAAGCCGGCCAATTCTTCCTGGCTACCAACTGAATTAGCCATTGATTTATTTATTTATTTTATTTATTTATTTATTTATATATATATACACGCCTAAAAAGGCTTTTACATAGAAGTGATACATGATGCAGTACAATAAGAGAATATGTATTATACAGGAGATATTGACAGTAAATAGATGTAATGTAATGGAAAAAAAAATAACATAAAGTAAAAAAGAAATTACAACAACATTAGATATAAAACAAATCAATAAAACTAATTTACCAAAGCTACTCCAATTTGTAGGATTCAACAAAGTGTTGATGTAGATTATGCTTAATTCTATATATGGAGTCAATAAATAAATCAATAACACCCCCATACTTGTTGCCCAGATCATGCATCCTATTGGTCAGTGAGTGTGTCTGATAGTTGGTCGAGTATGTATTACAGAAGAATGTTATATTTTGCCTTGTATTCCTAGTCGGCACATGTAGTTTAATAGTGGCAAGGATGGCAGGACTATCAATTAAGTTGTTAATGACTCTGTGTAACACAACCAGGTCTGAAATAATTCTCCTGTCAGACAGTGTTATTAGATGCAATTGATTCATCAAACTGACATAATTAATGTAATCAATAGGAATTCCGAGCTTAAAATTTACGTACTTAAGAAATTTGTGCTGAACTCTTTCTATATTATTGGAGTGAACTTTATATAAAGGGGACCAAATAGGTGAATTATACTCCAATTGACTTCTGACTAATGAAGTATAGAGGGTTCTCATACAATCTATGGACTTAAAATCGGTTAAAGTTATGCAAAGGAAGCCAAGCATCTTTAAAGCCTTATTAGTTATATAGTTGATGTGTTCAATGAATGACAAGTTTTCAACGAATATTACACCCAAGTCACGAATATGTGATACTGGTATTAATTTAATATTATTTAATGTATATTCATGTAATATATTATAACGAGTTTTGGAAAATCGTATTACTTGACATTTCTGAATGTTCAAAAATAAAGCATTTTGTTCACACCATTGATGAAGTTGTTCTAAATTACTCTGTAAAATTTGACAATCGGATACATTTCGTATTCTTTTATATATTTTTAAGTCGTCAGCAAATATCAGAACTTCTACATCATTAAATTGGTCAACAATGTCATTGATGAATAATAAGAAAAATATTGGGCCGAGGTGGGACCTTTGAGGAACCCCACTTGTGGCCTCGAATATATAAGATTGTACAGAATTAATCTTAACACTAAGCACCCTATGGCTAAGATAACTAACAATCCAACTCAATAATTTACCTTTGATGCCCAACGATCGAAGTTTATAAATAAGTATGTGATGTCGAACCTTATCAAAAGCTTTACTAAAGTCAGTGTATATACTGTCCACTTGTTGTTTGAGACCCAGAGATTCAGATATGTAATTTTCATAAATCATTAAATTACTTAAGGTAGAGCGACCTGTGATGAAGCCATGTTGGTTTGGAACAATAATGTTGTTGATAGGTTTTACAATGATATCTAGGACTAATTTCTCAAAAACTTTCGGTAAAGCAGACATTATACAAACTGGTCTATAGTTTGATATATCGCTTTTGTCTCCTTTTTTATGAAAAGGCTTAAATAACTCTTTTTCCACTGAGCTGGAAAAGAACCAGAACTTAAAGAATTGTTAAAGAGTTTATAAAGAGGATATATCAGACTACTAACACAGGTTTTGAAAAATATTGGAGGAATACCATCCGGTCCAGCAGATTTATTGCTATCTAATTCTTTTATGACTTTTTCTATAGATTCTTTTTTGATGAAACATTGGCTTAGATTTAATACCTCTTCCACTGAAATATCGGGAATCGTATTGACACGAATATCTGTGTCGTAAACACTTTTAAATGAATCAGCAAATAGATTAACTATACCTTCGATACTGTCGGCACATTTTTCTTTTAAGTACATGTTATTGGGAAATCCACAATCATTTTTTTGTTGACTTTTAGAAAAACTCCATAATTTTTTAACATTTTGGTGTACCTCTTTTTCAATTAGGCTTACATAATCACTATAGCATTTTATTGATAATTCTTTACACTGCTTACGTAATTTAGTAAAAGTTATGTAATCATTAAGATTTCTGGTATGTTTATATATTCTATGGATATGTTTTTTATAATTAATATGTTTTTTTAATTCCCTCGTAAACCATTTGGGATAGTTAGATGGTGTGAAGTTGACCCTAGGAACGAAGCGCTCTATCGAGGTATTTAAAATTGAGTAAAATTGTTCTAATTGATTATTTAAATTATTTTCGTTGTCTAAAAATGACCAATCTACTGAGGTAAGGTACTCATTAATATTATGGTATTCGGCTTTGGAGAAATTATACGATGTGGTAGTTAGGTTTGGAGATCTTCCAGACATATTTGTTATGATAATATCTAATGGTGGATGGTGTTTATCTAGAGGCAATAATAATTCGTCAGATTTCTCAACCACTATTTTTGAATCACTTGAAAACACTAAATCTAACATTCGATTATTAGAATTAGACACATTGTTTGATTGAGTTAGTCCTAGGAATATGGACATATCACGAATTTCACTGGATTTAGCGCACTGTAATTCAACTTCGTTTGTGGCAGATCCGATGTCATCTTGGCTGGTCCAGTTCGGCAGATTATAATCACCAGCAGTTATGAATTTTGCTTTCGGATATTTGAATTTCAGCATTTCTATGTCCTCATTGTGGTTTTTATATATTTACAAATCCGATGCAGGTGGGATGTAGACAGAACCTATAATAATTTTACTATAAGGTATGTTGAGCATTACAAAAGTGTGTTCAACATTTGTGTGCTTGACCGGTAGTCTACAGGATGAGATATTTTTAGACACACATAACACCACGCCTCCTCCGTTAGACTTTTTGCTCGAATTAGGACTTCGATCAAGGCGATAGATAGTATATTGATTTAGGCCTAATTCTGACGAGCCGATCTGCATTTAACCATGTTTCAGTTAATAATAAAATGTCATATGAGAAGGTGGGTGAATTCCTTTTAAGTTGTTGCAATTTCGTACGGATTCCTCGAACATTTTGATAATATCCATTGATTCTTAAGAGTGTGTTATGTTTGTTTATCAGTTTTTTGCGTGGCTTTTGATAATTTTAGGAATTGCATTAAAATGTTTGATTTGCAAATCAATTTCACCCTTTTCTTTTCTCTCCTCCATTTCCTTCCAGAGGTCAGTCAAATGTTCTCTTTGTTGGAGGGTCCTATCCGGTTTCATTTTTATTCCATTAGGCAAAGTATTTTTATTAAAGAGTATAAGTTTTGCTAGCTTAGGGTCTTCAAATTCGACTTTAATGGGCCTGATTTTGTTTGAAATTTTACTACCAAGCCTGTAAATTTTTACTTCTTCCGGTTTGAACTCGCTATTTATTTCACTAACGATAGTTAAAACTTTTTTTTTATCTTCCAAGATATTCTCCATGCTTGAGTTGGAACTAGACTCGGGAACGTTAAGTAAAATCACGTTCTTGGTGCGGATCTTGCGTTCCTCTATCTCTGCGAGCAAGTCACAAATTGGTGTTATTTCTTGGGGTAATACTTTCTTTTCTATGATTTTTTCAAATGTCATAACATTCCCCTCCAGGACTCCTACATTTACTCCTAGGTCCTGCATGGTACCAGAGAGGTTAGATAGTTTGGTGAGTATTTTTGCCATTTGATCTTTAGTGATTTTTAAAGGGGGATCGGTAATGGCACTATGGATACCAGTAATCTCTTCCTTGGCTTTTTTTAGAAGAGAAAGAGCTTCATTCATATTCATTTTGAAAGCGATATTCGGCGGAATTTGGCAATATAATTATTAAGAAGAAACAGATTCACTGCACACAGAAGTTTAAATAATAGTTTTAATTGTTGGCTTGTTTGCAAACACTATTTATTTGTTAGTATATATTTTTATTTATTTGGTTTTATAGATTTTGATATATTTTAGCTAAATACTTGTTAAAAAAACATTAATTATTGAGAGCAAAACAAAAACTCGACAACTGTCATTAAGATGTTATTGTTACATTGATGCTGAAAACCTGAAAGCCGACCAATTCTTCCTGGCTACCAACTGAATTAGCCATTGATGCTGAAAACCTAGAAGCCGGACAATTCTTCCTGGCTACCAACTGAATAAGCCATTGATGCTGAAAACCTAGAGGCTGGCCAATTCTTCATGGCTACCGACTGAATTAGCCATTAATGCTGAAACCTAGAGGCTGGCCGATTCCTGCTGGCTACCAATTGAACTGGCCACTGCTTCAGCAGTCGCCTACGCCATTTGCTGTATCGTATGGCGCGATGATGCACAATGTGCTCCAATCTGAAATTATCGCTGAAAAGATTCCGATTGTATCAGTTTTCTATCTGTGTTTTAAATCCCAGTTGTATTGAAATACATATAACTATTTCTTGTGAATTGGGTTGGCTGTAAAAAATAGTAAATACCTATAAGCTACACCCCTTTGTACGTTCTGTATACTAGTACAATACTTGCAATTAAAATGTGAATTTTGATTCGAATCGTCTTTCTTTTATGATGGTTTGGATAAAACACCTCACGGTGTTTTACTTAAATCATTACCCAGGTTTAGGACTGATGTATGCCGGTGCTTATTATTTACAGTCTTTTCTTGTGCAGGCAAACACGTCCCGTACAAATGGTCCTTCGAGCCGGATCCACACATCACGCCTTCAGTCCTGCCCCGTTGGAGATGCCATCGCTGTGCAGCGGCCGAGAGATTCCGAGTCATCCAGGACGCTGGTCCCGCCCTGTCACACGCTGGCACCCCGCAGAACACCTGCCAGCTCCAACAATAGCTGATGTCAGGGCAATCCATGGGCACCATCTCCCCGAGCTCTGAGTCTCCTCAGTCAGGCTCCATTGGGCGGCCAGCCTACGCCCAGGGCCCACTTGCCTCGAGCTTCTACCGTGGCCCCGATGTCACAGTGCCTCTGCCCCAAGCCCACGGGAGGAGCCCCGATGTCGCTGGCCTCCACCCGGGCCTACTTTGCCTCGGACTACCCTGAGCTTGCTGTTCTCTGAGACCCCGATGTCCCTGAACTTCTGCCCCGGGCCTCACTTGCCTTTGGTTTCTCTGAGTTTGCTGCAACTCAGCCGAGGTATAATTCGCCCAATGCCTGCGCTACCAGTGACAACACCGGTGACATCACTGGTCACAACCAGTAACATCCCGGCTGCGGTGTCCTACGCAGTCATGGCTCAGGTGAGCAACTAAGCAACGCCCACACTGCTTGCACCAGCCCCGCAGAGCCGAGAGATAAGCCGCTGCCTGTCAAAGTCAACTGCGGTGTCCTTTGCAGTCATGGCTCGGGTGAGCAACTAAGCAACGCCCACACTGCTTGCACCGCCCCTGCAGAGCCGAGAGATAAGCCGCTGCCTGTCAAAGTCAAACTCTACAGTGGACGGCCCAGCAACCAGTCAGTATACCAACTCATCCTAGGTATGGTGCGCCTAAGGCCTGCGCAACCAATGACATCACCAGTAACATTGCCGGTAAAAACCAGTGATATTCCGGCTGTGTCCTACGCAGTACCCGCTCGAGTGCGCAACTAAGCAACGCCCACACCGCTTGCACTGAACCCTGATATGTGATTACAAGCGACGGGGTACCTTGCCACCCATGCGATGAGCTGCTGCCTGTCAACCTATACAGTAGACAGCCTTCCGACAAACGCATATGCCCACTCAGCTGGTGTATAACACACACTCCAAGCGCGCTACTGGCCCTGAGGCCTGCGAAATTAGTAAAATCGACGGTGATTGTCCCGGCCTTGGTGTTAAACGCAGTCACCACGCCAGTGAGCAACCAAACAAGTGCCCACACTACTTGCCCCGGACCCTGATATGTGATTACAAGCAACGGGGTACCTTGCCACCCCATGCGATGAGCCGCTCCCTATCAACCTATACAGTGGATAGCTTTCCGACAGACGCAGATGCCTACTGAGCCGGTGCATAACATATACCGTGAGCGCGCTAATGGCCCTGAGGCCTGCGCAACTAGTTACTTCACCGGATGTGGTGTTAAACGCAGTCACCACGCCAGTGAGCAACCAAGCAAGCGCCTACACCACTTGCCCCGGACCCTGATACGCGATTACAAGCGACGGGGTATCTTGCCAATTCATGTAATGAGCCACTGCCTGACCAAAAATACAGTAGACACCTTTCCATCCAGACCCGGATGCATACTCAGCTGGGCTATATAACATATACCCTGAGCGCGCTAGTGACCCTGAGGACTGCGCAACTAGTAACTTTGGCGGCTGTGGTGTTGAACGCAGTCACCACGCCAGTGAACAACAAAGCTAGCTCCCACACAGCCGGACCCAGACCCTGATATGCGAGTACAAGCGACAGGAGACCTTGCCACCCCGTGCGATGAGCTGCTGCCTGTCAACCAAAATAATGAACGGCCAGCCAGTCTGCCCACAAGCTTGAAGCGACCGGCTGACCTCGAAAACCGGCTCCCGGATATGCGACAACTCGTGAGCGGACACCATCAAGAGCTCAACCCTTTGAAAGTGGCCAGCCAGTCACCGATGAGTTTTCAGCGACCGTCCCGGCCTCGAATGCCGGTCCCGGATATGCGGAAAACCATGATTGACAAAGGCCACCCAGTTTGCGCACGAGCTTGAAGCGACCGGCCCGACCTCGAAAGCCGGCCCCCGGATATGCGACAAATCGTGAACGGAAACCATCTAGAGCTCAGACGCCCTTTGACAGCGGCCAGCCAGTCACCAATGAGTTTGCAACGACCGTTCTGGCCTCGAATGCTGGTCCCGGATATGCGGCAAACCATGATTGACAATGGCCGGCCAGTCTGCCCACGAGCCTGAAGCGACCGGCCCGACCTTGAAAACCGGCCCCCGGATATGCGACAACTCGTGAGCGGAAACTTTTGTAGCTCAGCCCCCCTTTGAAAGCAGCCAGCCAGTCACCGATGAGTTTGCAACGACCGTCCCGGCCTCGAATGCTGGTCCCGGATATGCGGCAAAATGATTGACAACGGCCAGCTAGTTTGCCCACGAGCCTGAAGCGACCGGCCCGACCTCAAAAGCCGGCCCCCCGGATATGCAAAAACTCGTGAGCGGAAACCATCTGGAGCTCAGCTCACCATTAACAGCGGCCATCCAGTCACTGATGAGTTTGCAGCGACCGTCCCGGCCTCAAATGCTGGTCCCGGATATGCGGCAAATGATTGACGATGACCAGCCAGTCTGCCCACGAGCCTGAAGCGACCGGCCCGACCTCGAAAGCCGGCCCCCGGATATGCGACAACTCGAGAGCGGAAACCATCTGGAGCTCAGCTCACCATTAACAGCGGCCAGGCAGTCACCGACAAGTTTGTAGCGACCGTTCCGGCCTCGAATGCCGGTCCCGGATATGAGGCAAACCATGATTGACGACGGCCACCTAGTCTGCCCGAGAGCTTGAAGTGACCGGCCCGACCTCGAAAGCCGACCCCCCCCAGATATGCGACAACCCGTGAGCGGACACTAACTGTAGATCGGCCCTCTTTGACAATAACTAACCAGTCAATCCGAGAGTTTTCAGCGACCGTCTCGGCCTTGAAAGCCGGTCCCGGATACGCAGCAACTCAAGCCAACATAACATCCGGAGCGCGGTCTGCCTCGGATGTTAGCTGTACTCTCAACTTCATAACAGTGCGGGTACACATCAAATGCATACCCAGCGTACACAATAGTCTTACATCCCCTGATGCAATGAGTGAAAAGTCTTATACGTATCAGCTACAGCGGGTCCTACCAGAAAGGCATCGTAGAACGTCCATCCGCTGCTGATGAACCCAACACCTATCGATAAAATCATTGGAATTCGCAACCATCGCTCAGACTGAGGGACTCACACGTTCACAAACATGTCCAAAGATCAGCTGAACCTATGAAACGCGAACACAGCAGCCCGTAACGATATATCACCCTACACGGGAGGAGCATGAGAGAGGTTGGTTCAGAGAAACTAGCTCTTAACAACCTACTCGAGCAAAGAGCTCCCAGGAAAGAAACCTTACTCACGGCGCTGGCAGAAGCTGAATCTGTTGTAAACAACAGACCACTCACGCATATATCAATGGACCCACGTGATAACGGCCCAAGACAAGTGACAAGTGACAAGAGGTGCAAGACGTCCAATCACTTAACTCTAGAAGCTTTTTATCACAAAGACAAGACAGAGGTGTTACTTCGTCGCCAATAGCAAATCAGTCAACAGCTCACAGACATGCTCTGGCTGCGTGGGTACCCTCCCAGCATGGCAGCCCAACAAAATGGAATCATCCAACTACAAAAAATAAAATACATCGCCGTCATTCGACCCACCCCCATTACCACAACGGTAACACAGGCCAGTTCGACCTTACGCACTGCTGGTTTATACGAAAAAACTACTGCAGAGGTTTACATGTTCGACGAAATAGCTGGGTGCAGCCACAACTGCACGGGAAGGAGTGTATCGAACGTGAAAACAAGATTTATTGCATTTGACTCTATTGCAACTAAGGTTGAACACCTGGCAAGTTTAATGACCCCTTTTTCCAAGAAATAATGTTTACGAGTTGAAAAATGCACCACAATTATCGGTTACTAAGCGAATCGGGCCGGAGAAAAATCAAAATATTGACAAACCAGTCGCTGTGCGAAATTATTATTTTCACCTAAAAACACCTGCGTCTGAAACGAAAACAAGTTGTGGTAACGATATTGACGTCACAAGAGACATTATAAATACCCAGTCAAAACTAAATATTGGGGCAGTCAAATTTCAAAAATCAACACGAGTGGACGGAACACCTAAAAAGCGACCTGTTAATTATAATTACAAATTCCTGAGTGTCAACTGAAATCTGTAGTCGCTTCTGTTCCTCCATCACGGCACAATCATTTTAAAGATTACAACTATTTCTAACGAGCTCTTTACGGCCGGCACTTTATCAGCTGAGTCAGACGCACCTGTCATCATTAAAATAATGGGGCGTCTCCGTGTGCCGGCTCTTATAATCAACCGACTAAACTGCCCACTGCCAGTGATCACCTAAAGGCTGGCCAATCCCTGCTGCATTGATGCTGACAACCTAGAGGATAATCAATTCCTCCTGGCTACCGACGGAACCAGACACAGATGCTGAAAACCTAAAGGCTGACGAATACCTGCTGACAACCGACTGAACTGCCCACTGCCGGTGATCACCTAGAGGCTGGCCAATCCCTGCTGCATTGATGCTGACAAACTAGAGGCTAATTAATTCTTCCTGGCTACCGACTGAATTAGCCATTGATGCTGAAAACCTGGAAGCCGGCCAATTCTTCCTGGCTACCAACTGAATTAGCCATTGATGCTGAAAACCTGGAAGCCGGCCAATTCTTCCTGGCTACCAACTGAATTAGCCATTGATGCTGAAAACCTGGAAGCCGGCCAATTCTTCCTGGCTACCAACTGAATTAGCCATTGATGCTGAAAACCTGGAAGCCGGCCAATTCTTCCTGGCTACCAACTGAATTAGCCATTGATGCTGAAAACCTGGAAGCCGGCCAATTCTTCCTGGCTACCAACTGAATTAGCCATTGATGCTGAAAACCTGGAAGCCGGCCAATTCTTCCTGGCTACCAACTGAATTAGCCATTGATGCTGAAAACCTGGAAGCCGGCCAATTCTTCCTGGCTACCAACTGAATAAGCCATTGATGCTGAAAACCTGGAAGCCGGCCAATTCTTCCTGGCTACCAACTGAATTAGCCATTGATGCTGAAAACCTGGAAGCCGGCCAATTCTTCCTGGCTACCAACTGAATTAGCCATTGATGCTGAAAACCTGGAAGCCGGCCAATTCTTCCTGGCTACCAACTGAATTAGCCATTGATGCTGAAAACCTAGAAGCCGGACAATTCTTCCTGGCTACCGACTGAATTAGCCATTGATGCTGAAAACCTGGAAGCCGGCCAATTCTTCCTGGCTACTAACTGAATTAGCCATTGATGCTGAAAACCTGGAAGCCGGCCAATTCTTCCTGGCTACCAACTGAATTAGCCATTGATGCTGAAAACCTGGAAGCCGGCCAATTCTTCCTGGCTACCAACTGAATTAGCCATTGATGCTGAAAACCTAGAAGCCGGCCAATTCTTCCTGGCTACCAACTGAATTAGCCATTGATGCTGAAAACCTGGAAGCCGACCAATTCTTCCTGGCTACCAACTGAATTAGCCATTGATGCTGAAAACCTAGAAGCCGGCCAATTCTTCCTGGCTACCAACTGAATTAGCCATTGATGCTGAAAACCTAGAAGCCGGCCAATTCTTCCTGGCTACCAACTGAATTAGCCATTGATGCTGAAAACCTGGAAGCCGACCAATTCTTCCTGGCTACCAACTGAATTAGCCATTGATGCTGAAAACCTAGAAGCCGGCCAATTCTTCCTGGCTACCAACTGAATTAGCCATTGATGCTGAAAACCTAGAAGCCGGACAATTCTTCCTGGCTACCAACTGAATAAGCCATTGATGCTGAAAACCTAGAGGCTGGCCAATTCTTCATGGCTACCGACTGAATTAGCCATTAATGCTGAAACCTAGAGGCTGGCCGATTCCTGCTGGCTACCAATTGAACTGGCCACTGCTTCAGCAGTCGCCTACGCCATTTGCTGTATCGTATGGCGCGATGATGCACAATGTGCTCCAATCTGAAATTATCGCTGAAAAGATTCCGATTGTATCAGTTTTCTATCTGTGTTTTAAATCCCAGTTGTATTGAAATACATAAAACTATTTCTTGTGAATTGGGTTGGCTGTAAAAAATAGTAAATACCTATAAGCTACACCCCTTTGTACGTTCTGTATACTAGTACAATACTTGCAATTAAAATGTGAATTTTGATTCGAATCGTCTTTCTTTTATGATGGTTTGGATAAAACACCTCACGGTGTTTTACTTAAATCATTACCCAGGTTGAGGACTGATGTGTGCCGGTGCTTATTATTTACAGTCTTTTCTTGTGCAGGCAAACACGTCCCGTACAGAGCACATTGTCGAAGAATATTCCCTTCGCTAGCTTCCAAGGGTTACATTAGTGCTGATCGATGCTATGCTGGATGCTATCGATTGGCTGACAAATATTTATTAAATAAATATAAAATTAAGGCCCCATCTAATGCCTATCCCTATTATTAAACTTTACGAAGAAGAAGCACTTTCACATGAGAAAATACACATTTGCTCCTTTAAGTCAATCCCATGCCCGATCTTCTGAAACGGCTTTTGATGTTTAAATAATAATTATAGAAATACACGGTGTCCCCGAAGTAATCGATAACTTTTCAACTATGGATGGGGGACTACACGGTCGTTCTGAAAATTGAATATTTAGTAAAAGTCCCACGGTTTTTGAGATAGTTGAACTTTTTAGAAATTTTCTAAAAGTGACCCTCGTGCTAACTTTCTTCCATGGTCCCAAATGTATATAATGGCATAACACGTGATATTTAATTTTGTTTTATATATACAGTAAAATTAATATTTGGTATTAATATTATACTATGGATGGCCTTCGTGGTAGAGGGGTAAAGCTTTCAACTACCAAGCTGGAGGTCGCGGGTTCAAATCCCGGCGTGCGCAAGTAAATATTATATGATTAATTTCACATTTTACTCACTTAAAATACTAAATATATAGAATATTTGCGGCACGTTCCGTTGGAAGGGGAAGATACTCTCAGTATCGCCTTGGTGTAAGACCACCATTCAGTAATGAAACGTTGCTTGAAATGGCTTTTGGCCGTGTTTGATGACTAGATTAAAATAGCCAGGTACTTCCTCTTGACCATCGCCTAGGGGTGACATAGTCTCACTGGCTCCAGATGTAGGGAGCAGTGGGAACTATTGTGTGGTTTCATATACACAAAAAAATTGTCATCGAATTAATTTATTCATAATCATCTTAAATTTTAATTTGATATTTAGCTTCTTTTGATGGTGATTCTGTTGTTCTTTTAGCACTGTTAATCAAAAATAAGATTTTTTTTAAATACACTGAAAAAATTTATTCAAGATCTTCGTTTGTGACCATGGCAATGAAAAGAGTAAGCGAACTTTAGAAAATTTCAACAAGTAAAATTATCTCTAAAACCGTGGGGTGGTTCAAAATTTATCCACTACTTACGGAAAACTATGTAAACCGATTGAACAAATGTATAGTAATTATATAACGCTTAAGAGAAATTAGATTTATTTATGTAATTTTATGATGTGTTTGACTTCATTGTGAAAATAGCTATTTCTGACGCTTTAAATAAAAGAGACGTATTCGTCGACGTATTAGACGTACGTAAAGCTTTCCGAGAAATTCGATTCAATTTCAAAGCAATCCGATACAGCCCGCCTGATTTTAGGTTATTCCCGGAGACATCTGACATATTGCAATCTAAAACCAACCATATTATGATAATTAAGCACGTAGTAATACGATTGTATGATATCATATAGACAGACTCCAGGGGACAGGTTATTAACTGAATACGGATTAAACAATACTCACTATTAAATTTTTTCTTTATATTTAGAAAAATATGCGTTGATATTTATTTATTTATTTGTTAAGACATACACAGTACAATAAGATACAGTTAGATATTTTTAGTTATTACATAGTAGGTGTAGTACCTACCTATTACGTATGTCCATAAAATATCATTACGTAATTTCGCCTGAGATTGTTATAAAAGGAAGGAAGTGTGTGGATAGATAATAATAAATGAATTGAAAACAAGAATTATAATAAGCTCACGAATTGTAATTGGCTGTTAATACATAGAAGTTTTGAAAAATGATGAGAAAATATTTTTTAAATATGTCATGCTAAGAAATTTAATAAGTTTGTTTTGTATGTTAGAAAGGAATCATGAAAGATGTCTAAATGTTGCTAACTTATGGATAAACCGGGACTCGAACCTGGTTAAACATTGGCTAAGCTCAGTAGAAAGGTAAAGCAGATGACTCGTGTACAATCAGGGGTGGGCAGTTCTTTGATCAGCAGCTCGTCCATCGGTCAGGAGGTTGGAAAAGGACATCACAATAATAACACATAAGTAAAAGGCACAAGGTATATTAAATGTCTCGAGAAATACAGGTTAACATAGATCTCCCTACTAACTCTCTCTACTAATTTATGACGACCAGATAAAGCGTGGATTCTACATGAAATTTACGAGAATTGAACACAAGAAAAGGGGGAAGGTTGAAAGCTTACGAATCGTCTCGATGTGGTATGGGGCATCATGTTGAGCCAGAGGTACCCGCGCTCACAGGCGGCGGGTCAGTTGAGGCGGTGAAGTGCACTCGGGATTTTACACGGGAACGGGACTCCATTGAGTTAGCCCGAACCGTAATAATAAACATGATTGTAAATTCGATAGTGATTAATTAAGAAACTGGCACGAGATTCCGTCTGTTCGCGTAATTATGCAAGTCATTGCGAGTGTTTGCGGTCCGTATACAAGAGAACCTGTTGCCACCGCGGAGGCCGGAGCTAGACTGGCGAGGCGCCGCGAAGCAAGCGCGGGTCGGGGAACGGGGGGGGCGCGCTGCTTGCTGCCGACGGTCTGCTATTGTGCACGTGATTTTGACCATCTGGCGGCGTGTTTGACACACGCGGTGAGGGGAAGTTGGGGCAACCATGCCCTATTCAACAATAGGGAGACTGTATTACGTAACACATTCCCCCTCCGCCAGTAAAAGGCGACGTGGTAATGAAGCTTTAGGCGCTAAAAATCCTCTTCATCTTGTCGTGAGGTGAGTAGAGAGAGAAAAAAAACAGTGTTGAAAAAAGAAAAAATACACGGTTATGCAATGATGAAAAGACAACATACAAGGTTATGCAGTGATGAAAAGACAAACATACAAGGTTATGCAGTGATGACAAGAACAACATACAAGTTTATGCAGTGATGAAAAGACAACATACAAGGTTATGCAGTGATGACAAGAACAACATACAAGTTTATGCAGTGATGAAAAGACAACATACAAGGTTATGCAGTGATGAAAAAACAAACATACAAGGTTATGCAGTGATGAAAAGAACAAAAAGGACTCTAAAATTTCATTGGTCTGTAAGCTAAGTTTGAAGAGCGTAGTGTTTTCGTAGAGTACCAAGTAGACGTAATTTCACTGAAGTTATAAAGTTACATTTTCACTGTAACTTGACCCATTTGAGATTGCACTCAAGTATCACTAGGGTCATAGAAATTGAACTGTGCTTCTTGGTTGTGGTTGAGAGATGGTGATGCGGGGGGCCAGAAGTATCCGGGTTTTGTTGTTGTACCAGCGTGGATTCCATTATGCTGATGCGGTGGAGCAGTGGTTGTCAAGGTGAAATGGAGTTGGTAATAACATGGAGTAATACCAATAAGTTGATTGATGGTTGATGCGTGTAATGGTTATTATGTTGAGTTTGCGCATCGGCAAGTGGTTGGTTTGTACAAATGGCAAGTGGTTGATTTGTATGACTGCCAGTAGTTGATTTGCACAAACGGCAAGTGGTTGATTTGCAAAAACGGCAAGTGGTTGATTTGCACAAACGGCAAGTGGTTGATTTGCACAAACGGCAAGTGGTTGATTTGCACAAACGGCAAGTGGTTGATTTGCACAAACGGCAAGTGGTTGATTTGCACAAACGGCAAGTGGTTGATTTGCACAAACGGCAAGTGGTTGATTTGTACAAACGGCAAGTGGTTGATTGCAGGAACATAATTAACCTTGAGCTGGCATGCTCTGAGGTTGGTTCTTTTGAATGTGGTTTGAATGATGAGACAACTTGATTTGCAACTGCACGCACGACTCACACCTAATTTGGGTGCGGTCGGGTGTTTTTGGTACGCAGAGATTGGAGGGATGTGAGTGATGGAAGTGAAGGCGGCAAAGAAGAGAAGCTCAGCTTGCAGGTGATGAGAAGGGCTGCTGGTCTTCTTTTTAATCCAGGGACAGGTTATTATTAGAGCCAAAATTCTTGAAGTTTACCTGCCTAGTAGACCAATGATGCAAAACGTTTGGAGAGAAACAAATTGTGTTCAAGAGAAAAGACAAAAAGACAAAAAAAATGTCGTTGGTTAGAGAGGAGTGAGAGAGAGTAGAGAGAGATCCAATATGCTGACTATACCATGAGTATCCCGAGATTGGGGAGACAAAAAACTATCACGACTGGCGTGAGGTTACCTATTTGATATACAAGGTATAGGTAGGTGGTTGTACAGTAGTAACACAAAGTTTCTGAAAGAAGTTGGCCTTCCATGGCCGGTGTTAGCGCTTGAGCGATAACAACTTACGACTTTCAAAATTACAAGAAATGTGTTGATTACCTAGGTATGGGGTGAAAAGGAGAGATTTGAAGCAAATTTCATGGATAAAGATTGTCTTATAGACAGACGATACGCTATGTGCGTAGGGTACACCTTCCAGATTCATGAAATTAACCTCAAGGATAATGAGGGATGAGAAAAAAAATGGCGATGAGCGAGAAGGTCTGCTGGTGATGGAGCTGATTCTCCGTTCGATCTCTTTCAGAGAACGAAATGTGGTCAACCAGCAGATTTCCTAACTTTTACAAATGTACAAGAGTTTGATGGAAGGGTGAAGGATGGAGGATTGAGTAGCGAAAATTGATAGTGACTGAGCTAATTCCCAATTCGATCTCTATGTGAGGACGAAATATATCAACCAGCAAATTTCCTAACTCTTTACACAAATATACATGAATTTGATGGAAAGGTGAAGGAGAATACACAGTAATAACAATCTAATCTTTCACGTGTATTTGGTGAAAGATTAGGGGTCGTATTTAATCCTCTACAGTTTGTGAGAACATGACAGACCCTTGCTCAAGCTTCACAAACCTGGGAGTTTTTCTTATTCGTCTCCCAGACAACGAGTTAGGTGGTTTTGTGTCACTGTCTCAATTAACTCCCACGACACGATACCTCATAACCAACAGTGAAGCTGATGGCTAGTCCATGGTCAATGGATAGTGGATGGTTCTTGGGTCCGCTGACAAGAAGTCCACAGGTATCAGTTAGCGTAAAAAATTGCTGAATGCACAGCTTCATGTTTGTTTGAAGAGAACAAAAAAAATTCTCACTACAGTGAAGGAAATTTCCCTCAGTGTCATGAGTTATACAAAAAAAGGGCCCCAATTAAGGGTGACAAGTCAGGGTAAAATGATCTACGTCCGGTAGAACAAGTACATAGTGTCAACTTATTTAAAGAAAACAACAACAAGATATTGTATCGTTCGCACGAATCATGGTAAGTATTATAACGTCTTCACGTCTCATGTAGAACAAGTACATATTGTCAACTTATTTAAAGAAAACAACAACAAGATATTGTATCGTTCGCACGAATCATGGTAAGTATTATAACGTCTTCACGTCTCATGTAGAACAAGTACATATTGTCAACTTATTTAAAGAAAACAACAACAAGATATTGTATCGTTCGCACGAATCATGGTAAGTATTATAACGTCTCCACGTCTCATGTAGAAATTGAACGAATTACGAAAGAACCCTAGTATTGAAAGGAAAGGTACAACATAGATATTTATAACCATTTAATGGAACAAATTATCTCTTTGGCCACAGTGTATGTAAGCCAGTAAAAAAGTAATTATAACGAACTTCTCGTATCATGGTAGATATTATAACATTCTCATGTATAGTGTTAGATTTTATAACGATCCCTCGTCTCATGGTGGATATTGTAACATTCTCATGTATCATGAAAATAATATATCAACGTTCAATAATAAAAAAAGTACCATTTCAATACCGGAAAAAAGATACATACACAATGTCAACAACAATCAAGTAGTGGCTATTGGTATTATCAAAAAATGACGACGGCATAACCTTTGGTTGGGTTTATGCGTTAAGTTGGCAATAATACAAGACATATGCCAACAAGGATGTCTTAAACAAGACACCAATATAGCAAAAGAGACCTATTTGGTTTTACTAACTCTTTGCTCACAAAATGTTGTGATGGCATAACCTTTGGTTGGGTTTATGCTTTAAGTTGGCAATAATACAAAACATATGCCTACAAGGATGTCTTAAACAAGACACACATATAGCAAAAGAGACCTAATCGGTTTTACTTACTCTTTGCTTACAAAAAAGGTTTGTAGTGGTTTATTTAAGACCTTTTAGGGTTTTACTTACTTAAAATGACCAAACAAAACAAGGAAACACACTTGGTGTTGCCAAAATTGCCAAAAACAAACACAAATGTTGTGAACTTTATGTTACAAATTTGATACAGAAGGCACCTAGAGACACAGGATCATTTAATATGAGTGACCTGGCTCGGTGTATTTGACAAGGCAAATTAATGCTTATTTAAGTCAAAATAGTAGTACATAATATAACAAATTGGGGTCAGGAAGTTGAGATCTTAAGATTTTACAAACTCAATGTGACCGAAAGGTGTTATGTATTATACAATGTTATTGATGAGGAGGACAAATCGGTGTTTGTTCTCCTTTACAACAACCTCTTTCAGAATTGACGTGTCAATATCAAATTCTGAAAAAACAACCAATTAGAGCAAATGGGAATGTTGAGCGCCATTCAATTTTTTTTTAGAAAAAACTGAAAAAACTTTAAAACAAAGTAATTGTAACTTTTTATTTGTTACACCTATGTAAACTTGAATCAAATGACGATACCAAACTGGAATTTACACACGCATTATGATTACAAGTTACAGGGGGTAGAATATTCACCTCAATTGGGTGTATGTTGCAAAGGGGCCATTGTTTTATGTACGATGGAACCCATTGGAACAAATGTGAAGAACAAATGTGAAAGAACAATGTGAAGAACAAAAGAGAAAAAAAATATTTACAAAACAATGTTGTACGTGACTTTTGTAGTATTTATGACAAAAAATAGTTATGTATTTAGTGTCGTAAGTGTCAGAATGGTGACGACTAACAAATGATGTCCAGGGTCATGACTCCGGGAGCATAAATTGTTCGGGAAGTGGAAAAAGTCTCTTGACTGGAATGATATCAGTTCCAGAGAAGATACGTACAAAATATTAGTACAAATTATAAACATTACACGGTGAGGTGTGACAAAGAAACAAAAATAACAAAGGGTTTATACAAAAGAGCATAATAGTACAAGTATGGGTGAGAAATGATTTAAAACCACAGTTGACACTTCTGTGTTTTAAAAAAAAAAGGTTACCTTGCAGAGGTCGAAAAAAGCGAGTTTTTATATGAAACTAACGCGTTAAGACATGCTGTTTGTCTGCACGAGGGCCAAATCTCGTGGGACAAAGGTAGAGCCAAAAGTTTGTTAGTTATGTGAGTGTGACCTAGTGAAGGTGGTGTCTGTTGTGTCCACACTTCCTAGTTTGACAATATCTTTCACGTGATAGTTGCCGATGTGTTTCCCAGAGGCATCCGATAGGGTGTACACTACATCGGAGATTTTTCTCAGGACTTTTGCTTTAACAAAGCGAGGAGCTAGTTTTGCAGAGAAATACAGAGCACCTTGTGAGAGTGTGTTGTTGCGTCTCCAAACTATGTCGTTTTCCTTAAAGGTAACATGTTTCCTGCGTAAATTGTGTCTGTTTGTGACAGAGATTATACTGCCGGGTTGAAATTGCAGCCCTTTTATGTATTTCCTGTTGTAAAATGTTGCGCGTTTGATCAGGACGTTTTTGGTTTTGTTGAAAGGAGAAATATTCCTGTCTTTCAATTCCTTTTCTAAACTTTGCGTACTTCGAGAGCAGATGTTGGCTATTATGCCTAAGGTGTTGTTTCGAGGATTCATTTTGTGGCTAGTTGAGTTAGACATTGTGAAAAGAAAAAAGAATTGTCAGAGTGTTGTGGCTGGTTGTTTTTCAAAAAAAAACCAGGGGTTTACTTGTGATGGTAGGTGAAGAATTTTGTGAAATTTTTGAAGTCCCAGTATGGAAAAAAAATGGCCAGCGGTCTCCTTGTAATTTTAGTGGAAAAGTCCCTGAGATTGTGCGTTTTGAAAAAAATTTTCGAAAAAAACAGATTTCCGAAAAATTAAAATTTCCGAAAAAATTTCAAAGTCCTTGATTTTTGAAAAAAACGGCCAGGGGTTGTCCTGGGATTTTGAGGGAAAAGTCCCTGAGGTGTGCGTTTTGAAAAAAAAAATTTCCAAAAAACAGATTTCCGAAAAAATTAAAATTTCCGAAAAAATTTCAAAGTCCTTGATTTTTGAAAAAAAACGGCCAGGGGTTGTCCTGGGATTTTGATGGAAAAGTCCCTGAGATTGTGCGTTTTTGAAAAATTTCCGAAAAAACCAAATTTCCCAAAAAAAATTTCAAAATTCCGAATACAGATTTCGAGGAAGTATTGTTTTTTCTTTCAACAATTAATGGAGGGTTGTTTGTGATTCGTGACCAATTGTCTGAATTTAGGCAGAACCAGCTTTTGGTTATTTACACGCAAGCATCCCTTTCCCTGGACACGACAGGCTCGAGGCGGAGAAGGGCCGAGAGTCGGGGATTTACGTCAATCGCGAATCTCAATTATATGTAAAGGGTAAGTCGGCTTTCAAGACTTTTCTTTCAAAAAGGATACTCTACCCACCTTTATTACATATAAAGCGAAATTATCAGATGACAGAAGGGCGTTAGTTTTCCTTGTCTATGAATTTTGCAGAACGATGCTGGCTTATGGCTCCACTAACAAGGAATTTATTTTGTATCATGTACAAGATTTGAAATTGTTGAATTGTAGTTTAATGTAGCTCGTTTCCTCTAATAGTTGTACTCGGAAAGTAAACCTTCATGGTTAAAGATCACTATGTGATGTTTGAGATGTCCGAAAAGAAGTAAATGTTGGTTGCGCACCTTGTGATAGAATACCGGTAATTAAATTTTGTCGAGTGACGATTCGTAGAACTTGTAATTTAACACAGAATAGTTTTAATGTGACACGGTTGTTTTAGATTTGACGCGATGGTTTGTAGAACAGCTATGATTTATTGGAAGAAAAGCATAGTTATTCAATTGTTAATACAAAGCAAGACATAAAACACAGTGAAAGAGTTCAAGATTATTTCCAATTTGACCTCCCGATGGACTACTAATAACCAAAGAAAAAAATCCACGTTGAAGGGGCCAGTGCTAACTTATGGATAAACCGGGACTCGAACCTGGTTAAACATTGGCTAAGCTCAGTAGAAAGGTAAAGCAGATGACTCGTGTACAATCAGGGGTGGGCAGTTCTTTGATCAGCAGCTCGTCCATCGGTCAGGAGGTTGGAAAAGGACATCACAATAATAACACATAAGTAAAAGGCACAAGGTATATTAAATGTCTCGAGAAATACAGGTTAACATAGATCTCCCTACTAACTCTCTCTACTAATTTATGACGACCAGATAAAGCGTGGATTCTACATGAAATTTACGAGAATTGAACACAAGAAAAGGGGGAAGGTTGAAAGCTTACGAATCGTCTCGATGTGGTATGGGGCATCATGTTGAGCCAGAGGTACCCGCGCTCACAGGCGGCGGGTCAGTTGAGGCGGTGAAGTGCACTCGGGATTTTACACGGGAACGGGACTCCATTGAGTTAGCCCGAACCGTAATAATAAACATGATTGTAAATTCGATAGTGATTAATTAAGAAACTGGCACGAGATTCCGTCTGTTCGCGTAATTATGCAAGTCATTGCGAGTGTTTGCGGTCCGTATACAAGAGAACCTGTTGCCACCGCGGAGGCCGGAGCTAGACTGGCGAGGCGCCGCGAAGCAAGCGCGGGTCGGGGAACGGGGGGGGCGCGCTGCTTGCTGCCGACGGTCTGCTATTGTGCACGTGATTTTGACCATCTGGCGGCGTGTTTGACACACGCGGTGAGGGGAAGTTGGGGCAACCATGCCCTATTCAACAATAGGGAGACTGTATTACGTAACAATGTCTAGATGTACTGTAGCGCCCTTCGTGGCAGCAGGACGCGTCCCAACGCGTCCTCCAACCGCTTTGTGTTTTTTTTGTATTTTCAAGGGAAATGAGGCAAAATCCCATTATACTTTCCCTTATTTTTAAAATCAATCAAATAACATTTTAACTTTAATAAAAATAAACTTAACAACCAGTTATTAGAACTTTATATTATATGATTTGAGTGCAGTGTTTTAAAAGTGAATATTCTGAAATTTTGCTCAAAAATATTCGATATTCGAAACGAACGTCAATCGGTAAATGCACCCCAGATGCTTTCAACCGAATTCTCGGAAACTCTGAAGGCAAGTGTTTTGCTAAGCCCAGGGTAATTTATTATCCCGTCGCTTTTTATTGCGGGCAGAATGCACCACTTCAACAATCACCAGGAACAGGATTACATGGAGATGAATGATGGACTCGCCGAACGTCACAGCAGTGCTGCCAGGGTCTCTTATCTATCTGAGGTGTCAGCGCTTTATTAGCAGCAGACCTACACCTGGACGAATGACGAACCTCGTTCTGGCACTGTTGGTGGATGCGGTGAACTCTCTCGCTGCAGCAGCTGGTCCAGTTTCTTCACCACCAAAGATTCTTGCTGCAGAGTTTCCATTTTCTATCTTCGTCGAACGTCACAGCAGTGCTGCCAAGGTCTGGTATCTGTGAGAGGATATTGTGTCAGCGCTTTGTTAGCAGCAGACACATACCTGGACGGATGATGAACCTCGTGCTGGCACTGTTGTTGGACGCGGTGGACTCTTTCGCTGCAGCAGCTGGACCAGTTTCCTCACCACCTGGGATTCATGCTGCAGAGTCTCCATCTTCTATCTTCGTGTAACCTGTTTCTGTACTTCATTTTAATTAACTTAAATTCAGTTTATTTTTGTAATATTTATATCTTTGTAATACCTGCATCAACTGTAAAGCGCCCCTGAGGTGATATCTCACAAAAGCGGCGCTATACAAATTGTCCAATAAATAAATAAATGTTGTAATTTTTTGTAATGGGTGTATGTTGTGATTGCGCGAGTAATCACTGAGTTGTTTGCTGCATTGGTATTGTTGGCTTCAATATGAAAAAGTGTAGTGTGCCTGGTACGCCTCGTTGGAACATTTAAACCAATGACGGATAGCAATTCGGGACTATCTATTTTATTATTTAGCAGATTATGTAGAAACAACAGGTCTGACAATGTGCGTCTTTTTTGTAAAGTTAACATATTATTTGTAGTTTTGTTGTATTTCTTGAGTAAATGTTTCGAAAATTTATTCTGTATACTTTCTACTAAATCTATGTATACCTTATATTGAGGATTCCATATTGTGGAAGTATACTCCAGTGGACTTCTGACCAATGAACAAAACAACATTTCTAGAGTCTTAGCACTTTTGAAAACTTTGCATATTCTTAATAAGAAACCTAGCATTCTGTAGGATTTTGAAATAATGTGTTCAATGTGCTTGTCAAAAATTAATTTGCTATCTAAGTAAAAACCTAGATCTTTACACGTAGACATAGGTTGTAAAGGTTTGTTATTCAAGTTGTATGGGTAGATGATTTTGTTTTTATTTCTATTAAACGTAATCGAGTGACACTTAGGTATGTTTAAGGACAATAAATTTGATTCACAGTATACGCACAAATTATCAAGATCGTTTTGCAATTCCATACAATCGGGTAAACACTGTGTAGCTTTATAAATTTTCATGTCATCTGCGTATAAAACAAATTAACTATTTTAATTAAATATTTATATTATATATAAATACCAAACTAACCTAAATTGCATGACGTTTTACGTAGTCAAACACAGCTTTCGCAGATTGTTAGGTTTAATTGTAGTTTCCTGAGCATAGAATTCATTTCCCATTTTGTTTCCACGATTCTGATATCATTTTCTTCGTAGCTTTTAGGTTATATTTATGAAGAATTTACCATCCCAGAAAAATAAAGAATAAATAAGTAATGCGATCGCATGTTGACATATTAACTTTACAATATACGCAAATAAATTAATGCGAATAAAAACATTTATCACTGGTGAGCATTTATGTTTTATTTTTTAATGATAAACTGATGTTTATAAAATATTTCACAAACAAATGTAGATATAATATATCTCGACGCCATCTAGTGGAAAATTCAGCACTAACAAAGTCGTTCCTACAAAAATAAATTTGGTTGTTTACAGGTGAAAAAAATATAATAAGCAGTAATTGTCGATTGAAGTACTTGTACGTATTGGATTATTTGGCGGGTTGGGAATAAGCCGACTTAGCTCAGTGGTCCAGAGCACCTGACCGGACATCAGAAAGTGTGGGTTTTAATTCCCCTCTCCGGCATTTATTTTTACTCGGGAGATATTTTCAATTTGTATTGATATTTCAGGCTAGTAATTAATGCTTATAATAATTTGTTTTATTTATATTATAAAAAAATATTACTTACAATGTACAACCAAAGAAATCTGACAGATGACGGCGGGCATAAATAAACCACTCACTCAATCGATATCTTCGGGCTTTTTGTGACACCTTGTACTATTATAATAATTTTAGAAAAAACGCTATTCAATACATTATTTATAATTATATATTTGTCATACTAATAAATTTCAATCATATGTAAATGAAATCCTCAGTACAAGAGATCCTAGTGAGGATATCATTATTTCCATTTGTTACAAAAAAAATATAATAAATTATTACTATCAAAGTTTTTTTAATTGTCTTTAAAAAAATGTACACTGGTTACAGGTTTATGCTAATTGTCCTAAACTATGTAACGTTTATACGCGAGGGTTTAACCAGTGTTTTATTCTGTATTTATGAACTGAACTCTTTTTGTGACTCAAAGCCAGTAAAAAAGCATCCAGTGGTACCGCATATTCCGAACACCCCTTGTACACTATATATTAAGTATTCAAATGTTTATAAGGCAGGCTAACCCACAACTATAATTGCACTCACAGTTTTAACAAAGTATTGTTCAAGACATTTATTGTTGAAATTAATATAGGTAGGTATTAATATAGGTTCCAAATTAATATAGGTAGGTAAAAACCAGCTAAATATACAGTTATCTTTAATTGCAATTCGATCACAAGCTTTACTTCCTTATATTCTTGCACGAAATCGGGAATTGACAGAAAGTCTCTAGTTTCTTCTCCACAATATACCGACAAACCACAAGTCCTGATGTTCTCAATATAAATAAAATTAGTGAAGTAATTTGATGGGAAAATATCAATTACATGAAGAAGGTTTGTGAAATTATCTTAATATATACATGTTTACAGTTGGCAATAGTTTAAAATACACAAGTCAATAACAATCTTTAGAGCACAGGCGTCAGGTAGGTATGCTGTCCTTGTTCTATCGGTATTACAATGGAAGATGCTCTGAGGAACTAGCGTCATTGATCCCTTCAGCACCGGTGCGTAGTCGGGATACACGCCAAATGCGCGCCCAACATTTGTACACGGTTGACATTTGTCACATGAGAACGGGTCGCTTCTACGATTCGTTCTTAAGTTCAACAGCTCGGCTGTGGAACGAACTGCCAGCCTCTGTGTTTCCTCCCTCCTACAACATGGGACTCTTCAAGACCCATGTTCACTCCTTCCTCTCCACAAAAAGACCCTCCACACAGCATCCCCAAAGATGACATAGGCCCTGAGGGGAAATTATTTTCTTCAGGGCCTCCTGTGTGGAGTTAATATAAAAAAAAAGTAGAAAAGAGAAACAAACTTGTGCTTGTATTTTTTTAATGTTTTTTATCAGGTTTTACGTCATTTTCTATCAATGAAATCAACGAAGTAAAAATTAATATTGACAATATTATGTGTAGAAAAGGTATGTAAACTTCTTCCCACAAAACATTTAACCGTTGGGTTTTTTTTTGCGTCGAATGACCAAATAGTCCAGTCATGATCACCAGTAATCGGTACTCTGTAGTGCATACAGGTCATACAGCCTGTCAGATCGCAATTGTGACGCTTGCGCATACGTCATTCTTAAATAATTGGATCATTCGCGCTAAATGGCCGATTTAGGCTGATCACATATTCATGAATTTTCTCTCTACGGACGATGCAACAACCCAATTTATGGAAAATTGAATGGATTGACGATTTGATGATATTGTCACACGTGACTTTTCCCGAAACAACTATCCCTAAGTGACTTAACTAATGTGTTTGTTAAAAATATAGTTTAAATGTTATGCATTCCCTTACTTCTAGTTGCCTATCATCTAGATTCTAGGGCTAAGGTGATCTTCATCATGCGGGCTGCAGCCTGAAACAAATCAGTTTAACTGCGCTCGTACCAGTCACATGGATAGCACATGCTCTTAGATTTAACCTACATATTATATGCGAGACATTAATCTTTCATGTGTGTTATATGCACAGACCTGCATATGCATTTTAGGTGATATTTACGATAATGTAATTTAATTCTTGGGCGTTCGTAACTTCTGAAAGCTGCTTGCGGATAGTTACGTAGTTTGTGCACACCGCAAATTTTCACACGGAAATACTCATCCTTTTCCGATAACAGAACTCTGTGAGGATTCAGAAGGACGATGAAAGCATTCTTGTACTGTTTACGTGACCACAAAAAATGACTTTTATCGGATAATACTAATTTATTAAGAACCTCTTCAAATTATTTGTAATCCAGTTAAAACAAGATTGCAGGCCCTTTACGAATGAATTAATAGATTTCACAATAAACGTTTAATACAATACGTATGTATTATAACGATGTCGTAACACGTCTTCATAAAAACTGTAATGTTTTCGCATTTCATTATTGTATGTTATAAAGGCAAATACAGGTGCACGAACACTTTTTGTTATATAAAAGTCATTATGTATATATCTAGATTTATTATACCGATGGCTTAGAGTTAAAATTCTGTATCTCCACAAATCATTATATTAGGAAAACTGAAATCGAAAGTTTGCAAATCTTAAAAATTAGATTTCATATTATCTGACGATACAATATCTTGACCAAGATTACATTTTTAATGTTGATCTTTCATGGGACGACTATGAGAGTATATACCATGTTGGAACGTGTATATTTGTGTACGTGTACATATATTTCTTTGCAAAATTTTAAATTAAACTAAATTTCCACGTACGCCAGATTTCATAAATGACTAAATAAAATTCGTAATATTAATTAATTCCAATAAAATATAATGTTCAAACAATAGGATAAAAATGGCTTGAATTTAATAAAAACTTAGACGAAGAAATTACTCTGGTCTCTGTCTAACAAGGTATGTGCGATCGCAATAGAAGAGCCCAACTATGCGATGCTGAAAAGTAGTTTGTTTGTTTTCTTTCTCTGGATTATTAGGAAACTTTCTATTTTTATTCTCCATTCAAAACTTTTCGTACACGAGAACTCTGAATTACTTTTTTTTTGTTTCCTGGCAATAAAAAGTGTAGTCTGTTGTGCCTTGATGTTTCTTTTCCCTCCTGATCTTCCAGGAGTAACTTTTCGCTGCTGGTATCCAGATATATATTTTTTTTTTACTTCTGTCATTTTCCATACTATTGTTGTATTTATTTACTGGTGTGAATGATGGAGGAAGATTTCCCTCCTAGACTACCGACAAAACCCCCAGATCCCCCTCCAAACCCCTCAGACGGGGAAAATGTAGAAATTTCTGACAGTGATTCTGTCATTTGGCTTCTACCAAAAAAAGGAAATTTACTCCCTCTTCTCCAATAAAAATTGACTCGCCTTTGACTTCACAGTCCCCATCAGCACTTTCTCAATATCCTCCAACAAAATTTTATTCTCCTCATTCTCGTAGCCCGTTCATAGTATACGCCCAAAAAACTGAGCAAGGAAAAACCATCCACTCTTAAATTTGGTAAATTTCTATCAAACAGCAAAAACCTTTCAATCAAGCCAGGAGGTGTAAAAGCCGAGGGTTGCTTCCGAATCTCCGTTAAATTTCTCTCAGGGTCAGGTGCCAACAGTTTCATCAAAAACAACATTTTATCTAACTCAATGTTCAAGGCATATGCCCCTACATTCAATTTCACTCGCATGGATTAAAGGTATCTTGACCGATCTGTCCATCGCAGAAATTCGGTCTTCAATTTCAACCCCCCAACACATTGGCAATCCAGGAGGCTAAGGTACAAGGATTCCTCTGCGAATATAATTTTCTGGAAGCCCTCCCAATCTGTCTTATCACCTTTGAAGGTCAATCTTTTCCCTCCCTATACATTTATTCTTCAACTCATTATTAGTTGAAATTTATACTTATCCCACCACTTGGAGGTTTTAATTGCTGCCGTTTTGGTCATACCAAAACTGCATGCAGATCTCAACCCAGATGTTTTAAATGTGGAAAAAACCACGCAGCTGACCAATGTCTTTCTTCGTCCTCACCTAAATGTTTTAACTGCTCAGGCTCACATGCAGCTATCAACTCTTCCTGCCCAAAACAATGTCTATTATTTCCACATTAAAATAATTTATTCAAAATGACTCCTCAGGATTTCAGAATACTTCAGTGGAATAGACGAAGTGCTTTTTCTAACAAATCTGATCTCCTAAACCTATTAAATTTAAACCTTATTTCTTGGGCTGCTATCTCGGAGACATGGTTTACTCCATCCACCTAATTTAATGTGGGAGGGTATTCCTGTCTCCGCAATGATCGCCCGGAAGTTATGGGCGGCGGTGCTGCCCTTTTCATTAAAAAATAACCCTCGTAAACCACATTCCCCTATCTGACATTTTTTCCACCATCAAAGATAGATTTTGCAATGTTTAGGCAGAGTATTGGCACATTGCTAGTCAATCCAAGGGAGCCTGCTATGCCTCAATACAAAGGACTATTCTATCAAATACGTGGTTTCAACAATTCCCCCATTTTTCCAAAAAATAAATTTCTTCACTTATTCTAATGAGGATCGAACATTGTTCCGTTCCTTACCACCTTTTTAAAATTCACGTCCTTGACTAAGATCGTACATATTTTTTAGTTGTCCCTCTCTAAACAAATATTCTCTCTTCTATCAAGCCTT
>JAIUSX010000445.1:0-83182 GCA_026573805.1 Hesperophylax magnus | reverse complement strand
ATAATAAAACAAAACGCTGTTGTTATGACAAAAGCAAGTCGGTTTAAAGCGCAACCATTTTTTTTCAATTACCTTCATATTTCACATAGTAACCCTTTCCTAGCAGCCGGCTGGGGGCATTGACCTCTGCGTGTGATTTATCAATTAAAAGCATCACTTCTTCTTTTCTTTATATTTAAAATAAAACAAGAATGAGCCAATAAAAAATAAATAGCTACTAATGCTTGTGCAATCGATAAATAATGTTTTTTTCAATTTACATTCTTTAAAACCGATTGAATAACTGAAAAAAATGGCATGTAAAAGAGGAATAGTTCCATCCACAAGTGATTTATGTAATACCACTTAAGGTGTTAATATAGTATTAAAAAAATACTTGTATTAAATGCGATTTATGACGATAAAAGTCGAATGTCAAATTTGTTTCTTTTTGCGGGTCAAAATATTATCGATGAAGTAAGCAATACGAAGTGATACCCGTTTCAGAAAAATTCTGATAAAAATAATTCGTTGCAAAGTTTTACACACATTACGATGAAAATTAATAAAAAAATATTTCTATTGAAAGAATACAAAATAAATTCATACATTTTTTTTAGTTTTAAAATGGGATTGCAGTAATTTTTTTGAATTATAGCACTATTTTAAATGATATTAATATGATTAAATTAACATACTGAAGGATTTTCACTTACTTGGTATTTCTATATAAAAATCTAAATGATACATTTGATAGCCCAGAATTGCTTGTATTGATAAGCTTTCGTATTCCACTATGGAATACTGGAAGTCCCCATTTAATTCATTGCTGAAATTTTGGGACTAACTGCCATATGTATTCCTCTATGCCCAGAAAACTAAAGTAGGGAAATAATTATTTCAAGTCGGCACATTTTCAATTTATCACTAAACAAATATACAATGCTGTTACTGTTGCAGTATAATAACTATGCATAAAAATAAACTATATGTAATAACTATGTATAATATATAATACTATTGGTTTAAAAAAGCCCCAATAAAGGTGTTAATTAAAAACATCAATAAATAAACTGAATTTTAATTCCCACCTCTACATTCATTTGTACGTCCAATTGGTCCTAACGCCGATCGCCCGGAAACTACAAAATCTAACCTACGCGCAGTTCGCACTGATTGTCGCTAGTGGAACACGTGTCGATGAGATATTAGTACGTGATAGCACCTCTAAGTATGTAGCTCTATGTCTGAACCTAATTCGTGAGTATTTACCGATCTATTAATACTTTGTTTATTCTTACAAATTTCAATGAAACAGTTGTCCACAATTATTAATGAAAAAATGTTATAAAAACGCGGATTACAACCAACGGTACTAATATTTACCTGCTGTGACTTTTGTAGGTAAAAAAATCTTAATCATATTCAGAGTGGAAGATACTCTTAGTATCGCCCCGGCGTAAGACCATCATTCAAAATTGAAACGTTGCTTGAAATGACTTTGGCCGTGTTTGGCGACCAGATCTGGATAGCCAGGTACTTCCTTACCTTCTCATTCCCTTCCTTCACTCCCCATTACCTACAGCCGCCTCACAACATACCCCAATTAGGGATAAAGTCTTTAATTTATCTTGTATTTTGTATTGTAATTCTGTAAGTATTTAATAAATATATTTCAATGCATGTGCTTTTCTACAATACAATTTAATAATATGAACGTTTCGTTAAGTTATGCTGCCTTAACTATTCCAGTTAAATTCACCCACTGGCATTACACGCAGTGGGATTTTTTGTTAAGTAACTTTTTACTTTTTGTTTGATGACTATTTTTTTTTCTTTTTTCGGTTTATTACTTTCTCTCCATAGCATATTTGTTTTCTTTTTTTCTCTTGTAGCTTGAAGAGAAGGCTTTTATGAATATTTTGGATTTTTATAAATAAATTTATCTACGTAATAATAAATAATAAAAATAAAATTCCCATTATACCTCAATACTTTGAGTTTGTTTGCAGGTTTTTTAATACTCCAATTTTCTTTCCACGAGTATCTTATGGAAATAGAGTGTTCACTTTAGCAGAGTTACGAGTTCTGGGTTAAGGACTAAATACTCCAAGATGCGACCCTGTTTTTCGGAGGCACCGTTCGTGACACTGTTCCCCAGGTCATTCAGCCTGAGCACGGTAGCTCACACCTTGGCTTGGGATGGCTATTGCCTAAATTCCCTGAACGATTCACTCCCTACGCTATATAATATTATATAAAATAATTTAAATTACAAAGAATGTTTAAAAAATAAATTTTGCTTGTTGAGATGAGACCTTTATTGTGAAATTCTGTTTATTTCGGCTTATCTCAACATTCAACATAACTGAAATATAGGTACCATAAAAAGGAGGTGACTTGAAAAAAAAAATCGTTTTTGTTGGAAAATTTTATGTCATATTTAAACTACCTATCGAAATGTATTTTAGTAAAATTGTAAACGTATGTGTTTGTGGAGTCAAAAAAATAATAAAAAAACAGGGTGATGAACGTCACCTCTCAGAGTGGGGAAACTTTGATAAACCATTTCTTATAAGCTTATATAATGGTACGCCAATCCCAAAGTAGAATATTCAAGTAGTTGATAGACTCTGGTAAACTTAACGATATAAATTACAAGAAATTATTATTATTCAAACATAGATATGTTTGAGTATACCAAAAAACTATTATGTGGTAGCGAAAATTATATTATTTTTTTCTCAAACGCCATATAATGGCTTTCACAATACAGTGATAATTGAATTACAAGCGTACAGTGGTAAACAGGATAATAATAACAATACATTAAAGAAAAAATAATGTGTAAATAAAAACACTATTGCAAGTGATGCAGTTATTAATATAAGTGCAGTAAGACAATACATAATTCAAAAGAAATATATACCAGTGTAACAATAGTTGAACTACTTTATACTAGGATTGTATAAAACCTGTCATAAGTCGAAGTATGAGGTGTCTATGATAATAATCAGTAGTGAGTTTATTGTTACCCACAAAATTAATTGTACTTGGAATAATTGCTGAGTAGGAATCGCAACTTGGCATTAACAATTCAGGGCTGTCAGCGATTCAATGATACTTATGTATAAGAAATAATATTTTTTAATAAAATAATACATGTTAGCTAACACTATAAAATATCAAGGAGCCATGCAGAAGAATATTATCATTCCTGACATTGATTATTGTGTTTGAGGTATGTTATTATAGCCTTCTTATAACTATATTCCATGCAGTTGAACACATCTACTACTAAGCACTTATGCAGATATCCGCGATGATAAAAGTCGCCCCATGTTACGGTACAAGAAAGAATATTCTAAACCATAAGAAAAGGGGTCGCTATGAAGAGAACGTCAGGGAAATCTTCTCATTTATATAAAACGGAAATTATTTAAGCGATTATATAATCCGTAAAAAATAAAGCTCGTATAATACCTGCTTGCATACTTGCATACAAATCAAATAGTTTTAAAGACAATAAATTAAAACTGAATATCAGATTACCAGCGAGGCCCGCCATACGAACCCGAATGGCACAAATAAAGAGTTATGAAGGAAATAAAATGTTACGATGGCCACAAAGAAGTTTGATTTCAGGTTTCCACCACGCCTTAAAGCTTAAAGCACCAGCACGTGGGGGGTGGTGGGGAGGGGTGTATTTTTTAATTGTTTTATTTGTATCTCGTCAATTTAGAGCTCTGCGAATGAACAACCCACGGCCATTATAAATATTATCAAAATTAAATAACAGAATATCACAAGGTTGGTTGGTATATTATGTTTTTTACGTGTTTCGTTATAAATATTTCTAACATTAATGTTTTTATTAATGATGAGCTGTTTTGTATGAAATAACTAAACACACATTGAATAAAATATCAACATGCTTTTTTATAAAACCGCTACACACACTTTGAATAAAATATCAATATACTTTGTATAAAATAGCTATAGATATTTTGAATAAAATATCAATATACTTTGTATAGAATAGCTATAGAAACTTTGAATAAAATATCAATATACATTGTATAAAATAGCTGTAGATACTTGAATAAAATATTAATATACTTTGTATAAAATAGCTATAGATACTTTGAATAAAATATCAATATACTTTGTACAGAATAGCTATAGATACTTTGAATAAAATATAAATGTACTTTGTATTAAACAGCTATAGATACTTTGAATAAAATATCAATATTTTTTGTGTAAAATAGCTACCCTATTTTGTATAAAATAGCTACTTACATACTTTGCATCAAAAGGACAAAAATATGTATGAAATGGTTTGTGACCGATAATATAATTGTTTTTTATAAATGCGTAATTACTTTACGCATGAAATATATTGTATTCAAATTATGTATAGTTATTTCATACAAAGCATGTAGATATTTTATTCAAAGTATGTATAACTACTTTATACAAAGCATGTATATATTTTGTTCAAGTATGTATGGCTATTTAATACAAAGTACCTATGTAGATATTTTAAACAAAGTATGTAGCTATTTTATACGAAGTATTTAGCTATTTTATACAAAGTATTATTATATATTATGTATAGTATGTAGCGCCGGGACGCATATCTTATATTCAAAATAGCTATCTACATACTTGAACATATTTAGCAAAAGGTAAAAAAATGTATCCGTTGACATATTAAACAATGAAATAATACACGTATTTGGGTTTATTTAGTATTCAAAATGTTTACTTCCTCTGGATTATAGAGGTTTAATACCACGTTTGTACCCTACTCAATAAATTGACATACATATTGAATGTCGATACGGAAGACCGATAAAAAGGACCCAGTCTTTAAAATTACCTACCCATGTTTCTAAAGATTGGCTAAATGTTTTGGCAGAAGTCCCTCTGACTCCGTCTCAGGAACCAGTTCCCGCATTAGCGCAAATATACCCAAAAAGGGCATTGTCCCTTCGTTATCCAATTTGTTGCGGCCATAAACATAAACACTGCTCTTTGTTGCAGTATAATTCTCTTCGTGACACACCACTGGAAGCTATCACTGATGCAGAAATAAGAAACTTTTTTCAATTAACTAATTTTACACACGGAGAAAATTTATGTAATATATTGCTAATTTATTAAGAATGTCTTTAAATTATTCATCTCTTCAGATGATCCCAAAATCATAAAAAATATACCAGATTTTGTTATTTAACATGCTGTAAGCATAAAAAAAATACAGTGTTTCTTTAAATGCTACTTAACTCAGATGTCGAAAGATTTTTGCTCGATTTTAAATAAGTCGCGTTTTATTAAATACAAGCTGAAGTGTACCCGGCGTTGCTGGGGGTTTAGGAGATAGATATATACCATCGCTTATTTTTCTGAAGGCTTTTTTAAGATATAATTCAGTAGTACATTATTTTAATGTATCCCATAAGGTTTAGCTAGCGTTAACAATGTAGTGCCCGAAAATATATTTTTACTACTTGATTATAAAACATCGTCTTTTCTCTACTTTCTATAAATAAAATATGCATGTATTATATATGCAAACCTTCCCGAAGAAATTTTCTAAATGATAGTGAAAATCCTATCAAAATCTGTTCCATAATTTAGAAGAGCTAAGCGCACAAACAGACAGACGAGGATGGAAACTTTATTTTATACCATTTAGAGATTTCAACTATTCACACTTTTTCCTGTTGACACATTTATGGAAATCAGAATCAGCTTCTTATAAAAACATTTAGGACAATTTCAGTTGATTTTATTCAATTTATAATTATTATGATGATTGGTCTACCGGACTCATAAACCGCAAATGGTTTGTTTGAGGAAAACATTAAAATTGCGGTCAATCGAACTATAAAATCCGTCTGCCATCGCAGCGCGCTTTATCGCTGATTCACCAAACTTTTTTCAGGAAAATTCCCAGTCCTTTAATGCCTTTGTCAATAATCAAACTAGCTATGAATCATTGGTTGAAGCCCACGAAAACGTATTTTATTTATTTTATCACTAGCTGTACCCTGCCATGCGTTTCAGATAGAGAAACAATAATACGTGTTGCTTTTACGTTCAACAGATGGCGGTGTTTTTAGAAAAGAAAAAAAAATTTTTTACCTGTCGCAAGTGCCATCTAAGGTATATAAAAATACACGCGTATTCGAATTCAAAGGTGTGTCAAAATTTCAAAACAATCGGTGCGGAACTTTCGGAAATTTAAAATTTTGAACAAAGGAATATTAACATTTTTTTTATTTATATAGAAGGTTGAAAAATAAAAAAAGCAATATTAATAAATAGAAAAAAAGTAATGTAGATTAGAAAAATAACCGTCGCAACTGGGGATCGAACCCTGGATTTGTCTTACCGGGACAACACTCTACACTCTACCACTGTCTTAGACCTAGAGTGACCTTCGAGAGTATTCTAATAAGTTGAATGTATTTTATTATAATAAATTAATATGAATATTTGAGTAATCAATTGAGGCGTCATTTTAATTTAAATAACTTAGTAAACACCAGTATTTAATTAAATAGGATCGACATATTTAAATAACAATGTTTTCTTCGTTAGAAAAAAAGTACAATGAAAATAAAAAAAGTTAAATAAGCACCTGTAGAAAAATATGTAAAATAATTTAAATTATCTATTAATTATTTATGAAATAGTAAAAACTTTCATAAACTAACACATGTAAGTATTGTAGATCAAATATTTTTGTAAATTAACATAACAGAATCATGGGATAACTAAGATAAATAAAAAACAAAAAAATATATAAATATAGTTATAAATGCTAAAATAAACAAAAACAAAACCATATTTTCATTTCTTCCATACTAAAATTTAAATCTTAAATTTCTTACATTTTGTTTTGCTAACATTATTACCTATGAATATACTAGCTAATGTGTACCCTTAACATATAACAATGTGGAATTTTCTGTAGGCCTTTTTAAGATATACAATTCCGTAGTACATCATTTTGATGTATCTCGTAAGGTTTAGACAGCGTTAGCAATGAAGTGCCCGAACATATATTTTTTCGACTTATAAAACATCTACATTTCTCTACTTTCTAAAAGTATAATATGCATGTATTATATATGTAAACCTTCCAGAAGAAAATTTCTAAATGATTGTTAAAACCCTAACAAAATCCGGTGGGTAGTTTAGGAGAACTAAGTTCTTCTAGAACTAGCTCCTAGTTAGGTCGACCATCGGAGTCACTCTTGTAATACGTGAAGTATTGAATAAATCCCTGAAGAACTTATTCTCTAAAATCTTCTCCCACAACGAGTTGGAGAACTGTTTATAGGAACACAACATATACATAAGCACTTAATTTTTAATATAATATTTTGGTGATGAGTGTTCCATATTTAGGGAAAATATTGGTATTGGATGAAGTCATATTATGTGTAACGGTTACATCATATTTAATTAATGCAATAATCGGCAATCGGCAAAAGGCAGGAATCCATTCCGACATTTCGAAATAGAGGGTCAACTAAGGATCAGAGTAGATACCTGTATTATTATATACCATACTTAATTTTAATTGGCTCATACAATATGTTTACCCTGTTATTTTGAACATTCAAATAAATTTAAAAAAAGCAATTCATCGCTTTTACTGTTTAATCGGCTTTAAATTTATCAATACATGAATATGACAACACCAAATGTTTTGATTTGCATGCACAGAATTTGAACAATTAGTCAAATTTCAAAGTCATTTTTCAAGTTCTGTTAGACTTCTTTTCAAGTTCTTTTATTATTTCAGTTCGGTGAAGCAACTGGCCTATAATGATAAAATAACAGAAATCGAATAGAACATTCACAGAATCTGAAAATAAACATTGAAGTTTGATGAATTCTGTGAAACAACATGTCCTTTACCTCTCTTATGAAGGTTGGGTTAGGTTAGGTTAGGTTACATCATATATATACTTAACTTTACACAGGAGGCCCGAAGAAAATAATTTACCTCAGGGCGTATGTCATCTTTTGGAATGCTTAAAGTTAACATGTGTCAGGAAGAAGATACATGTATTTAAGTATATGTATGTGTGTGTATGTAAGTAAATTTAAATGCATATATATATATACATGTATCTATGTATATAGGTATGTGCTTGTGTATGTGTATGTATGTATGTACATATGTGTGTACTACTTTATATATTTGTGTTTATTTTATAGAGTTATTGAAAACATTTTTTACCAATTTTCAATTTTTTTAAATAATTCTACCAAAATATGTTTACACTCGACTTAAATTCAAACTGACTATCCTTCATTGGTCACCACAAAACAGGCAGCTGCCTAGTATAGTGCTCTAATGCATATTCTCCAAATAAATGTATTAATCATGTAACATGTACTAATAAATAAATAAAGAAAGGAGAGGAAGTTCTGGTAAGGAAAAATGTATAAGGGGTGGGTAAGAATCTGGGTTGGGTCGAGAGAGCGTGGCTGGATAGGTCAAACGGTTTCCCTGAGTCGGTATCGGGCCGATTCAGCCCGCCACTTAGCTGGTGGGCAGACTTGGACGAACCCCACCCTATATATCCGGGTACTTCTGCTAAGTTAATAAACGTAGTGATCTAATTGGATTGACCTACGAATGGCAGAAGTGTTGGTTACGCAATGAATGGTTCACGGGGCGGCGGTACCGATAACCTCCTCGACTGGGAAGTGGGTTAATTTCCGCTTCCAAGAATTGCATTCATGAAATTCAAGATGTAATTTAAAAAAAATAATTAAGTCATGGAAATAAATGGGCAACGGCAACATGTATGTTGCCCATTGATTTAATTTATCAGAGTTCAACAGTCTCTATGCTTCATCATCAACCACCTCTCTGCCCTCAGTGACACACACGTCATGATTTGCCCAAATACTGTGTATTATACACTCGACACGATGACACGGCCGTGTTTACGGTAAGCCACAGGTTTTCGGCATAATTATTCGCATCATCATCAGGCCGCCAGCCACAAGGTCCAAGAGGTACACTGCTCTAATAACACGTCGAGCCGAAGGACCGCTCCCAGCTCCTCCTATGTTATGCCTTATGTCACGCCGAACCCGTCGCATTCGGTGAATGTCACGGTCAAAGTCAAAAACAGAAATAGATACCAAGTAGATGGAATACGTCAAATCGCTAACAAATTATATATAACAGGTTTTAAATAGATTCAACGACATAGACAGAATTTTTCCAAATACCAAAGTACTCATAACCAGTCGAGTGAGTTATGGATCTGTTGTTTTTGTTGTATTTTTAGGTTCTTATGCGATTTACGTTTACCATGTATAATGATACACAAGGACTGTTTATTACATTGTCTTGTATGGGGCGATCAGATCCTTCAGTACACCCAACAATTGAATTTGGGATCCACCTCTGGGCTGGAACCCCACAATACTTGATAAACTAACTTGATTCTGTGCAAAAGAGGACGGTCCGTTTGATTGAAAATCCATTGTTAACAGACCTATTGCCATCTTTAATGCACAGATGCAACGTGGACATGCTGAGTCTGTCTTTCAAGTATTTAAATGGAGCCTGCTCTAAGAATCTAGCAGCATTGATCTCTGATGCACCGGTGCACGTGCGTTAAACTCGACGTACACGAGCGGAACACTCTTTGATGTTGACTTCACGAGAACGGGCCGAATCTTCGATTCGTTTTTGTGTAAGACGGCTCGTATGTGGAACGGGCTACCGGCATCTGTTTTTCCTCCTTCAAGACCTGCTTTAATAAATCTCTTCTTACAGCCCCTCCCTTAATCCGCTTCACAATGATGTCCAACCCGGTGGCGAGAAAGATCCCCCGCCTTTACATTGCACTAACAAAATCACGTAGGTACACTTACCCCTTCCAATTGAATTTTTCATCAATCTGCCAATGGCATTGTCAGCCATACAATATAGAAGAAATCTAGAAATGCATTACTCACAAATTTGAATGGAAACAAAAAATGTTTTAATTAGCCCATTATCAATACGCCCTGTCAAAAATAATAACATTCTATTCGAATTTCGTCAACACAATTTTGTTTTGGAAATTTAAGGCGCGATTGGACAAATATTTAGATCACGAAACTCGTCCACAATACATTTCTTATGTTCTTCTTCTATGTTATCAACCCTTCCGGCGCTCGGGTTCACATCCTAAAATATACAAACTCATTCTCATGTTATAAGGGCTTATATTTGGAAAACAAAATACGTGAGCATTGTAATAAACTTGACTGAATGCCAGATGCCGAAGATTACTCCCAAAAAATGTAATGATCATTTTAAGACTTTCTCACCAATAAGGGTGTATGTTAAAGAAAGATCCAAAAGGAACCCTTTAAAACACCATGCTTCACTGATTAAGATTAATGGGAAGAATAAGGAGTTTGATAGGTCTGTCCGATTCTCCAACGTGCTTGATATTTAAACAAATCGAGGATATCGAACACACTTTATATAAAGTATGTACATTAAATATAAACAACAGAGAGTTACAATATAGATGGCCTTGAAACCATCAGCAATTCAGAATTTAATAGCTTCAATCAAGTTCTATTCCATATCAAGAATCTTGAAATTTGTTGATCATGAAAATTGGAAAATATTTGAAAATGAATTCTTACTTAAAGGACTAGGTACATACTTTCTCGAATATTTGAAATTATAATTAAAATATGTCAAAAATGTATTTTAACAACAATTGCAGCAAAACATGACAACATTATGCAAGTTGAAATTTCATTTACATTTTTACTTCAAATAGAATCCACTGGTTAAATAAGTCAGTAAAATTCTAAATTATTTATAAAATTATATGCCTATAGGTAGGCTGACATAGGCAACTCTCTGCGCAATATTAAATGCCTATACGGGTAGGTAGGCTGGCATAGGCAACTCTCTGTATAATATTAGATGCCTATAGGTAGGCTGACATAGGCAACCCTTTGTACAAGATTACAGGTAGGCTGACATAGGTAACACTTTGTACAAGATTAGATGCCTATGGGTAGGCTGACATAGGCAACCCTTTGTACAAGATTACAGGTAGGTTGACATAGGCCACACTTTGTACACGATTAGATGCCTATAGGTAGGCTGACATAGGCAACCCTTTGTACAAGATTATATGCCTATAGGTAGGCTGACATAGGCAACCCTTTGTACAAGATTACAGGTAGGCTGATATAGGCAACACTTTGTACACGATTAGATGCCTATAGGTAGGCTGACATAGGCAACCCTTTGTACAAGATTAGATTCCTAATGTAGGCTGACAAGATTGTACAAGGTTTTGTTTTCCAATAAAGCTGTTTTGAACTTGAAAAATAAATTCATGAATCTTTGGAGAAAAAGGTTTTGGAATAATTTTTAATAAAATAATCGTAATACCTTGTAATTCGTGAAACATAAAGCTGGTTCTGTTAAACTTTGTATTCTACATAATGTTTTGAATCAAATGCAAGCTATGTCGTAATAATTGGCTCCAGAATAAATTCTGCCAAAGGGATTTGGTTGAGAGATAAAAAATCAGAAATCGAAGTATCCACATTAAAAAGGTCATTGGCTGTTTGTCGAATTTATAAAAAAAATAACAGTTTTTTCCTGATATCGCGACTTTATTAATAATATTTTAAACGTGTACGAAACCAGTTTTATTTAATTGACCGTTTTCGCAACACGGCTTTTAAGTTCGCGAAGAATATATTGTAAAATAAATCAGCTTATATTTCGACAAATTATAATATAATTTAATACAATAAATAAGGAAAGGTAACTGACTTCCCGGAGAGTTAACTGTTCTTAAATAAACGTTGATTTTTTTTATTAAGTGTTTTTTTCAATATTTATTGAGTGACCTCGCAACAATTTATCTTCTTTTCTGAAAATAAGCTGCTCGAGTGTAGACCATGTTAACTGACAAAAACAAGTTTTGAGATATAGCATTTTGAATGTTTGGATTCATAAATATAACAAAATTTAAAAAAAAAGAGGAGTAGTTTTTATTTTTTATTAAACTTTTATTCTAATACAAAGTTATGTTAATTGCAGTAATATGATTTAAAACAAAATAATACAACTTGAAAAATGGGGAAAAAATGTTGGTTACCATCCTTTACAAGAACGAATGAACTAATTTATGGTGTATAACATATTTATATGATCCAAATCTAATTAGTGAAAAAAAGTAAAAAAAAAATACCATTGCAAAATATACGATAAATTGGTGAAATTAGCGTTAGTTCAAAAACGATTAATCATCTGGATCCTCCTAATTCACAAAAGATGTAATCAATTGATAACATGAGATGCCATGAAATAGCAACATTTTCATGTAAACAATGGCATGTGCATGAAGATTCCATTAAAAAGTCTTTTAAATCGATTAACGTTGTAGCGCGTAAAACATGTTAATTGAAAACACTTAACGTGCTTTACTTGAAACAGGTTAAAAATGCACCAAAATCTTATCGTGGTCATATTTTCCTCACTTAAAGAGTTCGGGTTATTGTTTTCGGCAGAAAACGTGGGATCTGCTACAGTGTCATCACTGTCAAACGAATCCACAGAATTTACAATGTTTGCAATCATTTCATCCATTCATTATGATGACACAAAACATGGTATGTGTCGGCCATCCGCCATCTTGAATCACTTACCATTCTTTACAAATCGTCCGTTAAAACAGTGCTACCACTACGAGAATGATCTCCAGCGAAAGAAGATATTAGGAATTGACTGAATAGATAGATACTTATGAATACATTTTCTGGAATATATTCTCAGTATGAGAACTCTGGAACGTGCCGCAAGTGTACAAAAATAATAATAATTGGATGACTTGTATAGCGCCGTTTTTGTGCAAAATCACCTCAAGGGCGCTGTACAAACTTATAATACATTTCTACAGTGATCTATGTTATTACTTAACTATTTATGGAGATAATATACAGTACAATAATTACCTGGTAGGTCACTTGAGATTAACACTTAATGCAAATTATCTATGAAGTTTTCAATTAAGCAAGCAAATTTCTCGTCCTACAAAAAGTTTTAAAAATCGTTATCTACATTGTGATTTTCATACAAAAACTAATTGTATCACATTCAAAAAGTGGATCGTTTTCCGATTATTAAATAATCAAAGTGTGAACACATCTATTATAACAGTGATTCTAAAAACAAAATCTTATTAGCGTGACAAGTGACATTTAAAGCCATAGACATAAACCTAATGAAATATTGTTCTGGCTGTCACTGAAACCAGAGACAATTTTTTGAATTTGAATTGAAGTGGGGGCATTTTTGAACCCAATTTTCTTGTAAACTGTGAACAAAATGTCTAATACCCAAACACGTAGCAATAAATCAAACCTTGATAAAGAGGACAAACAAACTATGGATAAAATTTTTGATTATATCGACAAAAATTTTGATTCTTTAAAAAAGGATATACAGGGTGTCCGGGGGTAAAGTGCAGTAACTTCGTGGGGGGATTCTACATGATCGTAGGAGTAAAAAAGATAAATAACTTTTTCCGAAATTCCAATTTTTTCTTTTTCATACAAAAAGACATACCTGCTAAAATGCCATAGTGTAGGTGCAAACTTACCCGATAAATTCGCAAGTGTGAACGTGGCAACGTTGCATATTGTGAGTGGCGCGTATCCATGGAAACCGCATGTGAATTGTAAACAATAACAACACAGAGTTCGCCGTATGTTTTGATATTTTACCAAATTCAAAAGAGAACTGCACTAAGATCACGTTACACTTTTTATTATAAAAAATATTAATAACTCATTGAACACTTAACTAATTTCATCGCTTTTTACTAATTTAAAATATTTTCAAAATGTCCACCTTCTGCTTGTAGGCAAGTATGTAAACGTACAGTAATATTATTTATAATTCGTACATTGTGGCGTATTTCATCTGCGGCTTCGTGAATACGTAACCGGAGATCTTCGACGTTATTTACTTCTTTGGCGTAAACTTTATCCTTCATCGCACCCCAAAAGAAAAAATCTAACGGTGTCAAGTCTGGAGAACGCGCCGGCCATGGCGAAGTACTCCCTCGTCCAATCCAACGATCTGGGAATTGTTCGTCTAGGTAGCGACGAACGGCAAGTCCGAAATGTGGTGGAGCTCCATCCTGTTGAAACCACATTTCACGTCTTCTATTTAAATCAACTTCTTCCAAAAGAACGGGAAGGTCATTCTTCAAGAAATCCAGGTAATTTATTGAATTAAGCCTAGGTGGCAACACATGCGGTCCTATAATTTGATTGTTAATAATTCCAGCCCAAACGTTAACGGAGAATTGAACTTGATGGTGCAACTGCCTTACGGAGCGCGGGTTTTCTTCCGCCCATTCATGCAAGTTATGCAGGTTTTTCACACCAGTTCTGTTGAACTGGGCCTCGTCCGTCCAAAGGATGTTCCCAATGAAGTTCGGGTTATTAAGTTGCTTACGAAGTAGCCACTGACAATATGCAATCCTTGATACGGGGTCACGTTCCAGAAGGCCTTGCACGCACCGATAATGGAACGGGTGCATTCCGTACGTCTTGAAGAGATCCCAGATAGAACTCTTAGGAACACCAGTCATTGCGGAAATTCTACGAAGCGACAATGTAGGATCATTTACAATTGTAGCCATGATGAAGTCTTCGTCCGCTATTGGTAAATTAATAGCATTGTTGTTTCGGGGTCTTCGGCCAATTCCTTGTTCGCGAATAAGTGCATGCGTTTGAACAAAAACACGAGCGTTGGGCACATTACGATTCGGAAAACGACGTGCATATTCCCGGCGCGCCGCTTCGGAATTTCCACCATGTAGTCCATAAAAATAATGAATATCTGCCCGTTCTTCGTTGGTAAAGCGAGGCATTGTCACAATAATTCTGTATTAAAATTACGCACAAAAGAAACACATTTTTAACAGTTAGGTTACTCTTAAACTAAATAAAACTCGATGTTTAAGGAAAACACGCACCGAATAAAGATGTACTTTTTAGTAAGACTTAAACACTAGATAAAGACACTAAATTAACAAGTTTTTATTTAAATGAGACTTTTAACACTAGATAAATTAAATTTTCAAAGTTGTTTACTCCGCGCGTCAAATACATTACATTCAAAGCACAGACGTTTGCTTACTGAAGGGGCGCGGGATGTAGATTTGGCAACGACGAAAAAAAGAATGCCGTCTAGGCACGTCGGAGAAATTTTTCGTTATTAGCTTAAAAGTACATCTAAAAGTTGGAATTTCAGAAAAAGTTATTTATCTTTTTTACTTCTACGATCACGTAGAATCACCTCCCGAAGTTACTGCACTTTACCACCGGACACCCTGTAATTCAAAAAATTGAATGTCAGAATACGGAATCTATAAAAAGTATTGAGTACATAAGTGCTCAATATGACGAAATTATTAAAAAATTGGATACAAATAATAACCAAAATAAATCAATCCAAAACGAACTTGAAAATATAAAAAAAGAGCAAGTGGGAAAAAACGCTACAATAAAAAAAATGGAACTAAGACTAGATGAAATTGAATATACATCAAATCTGCACTACCTAGAAATTGCAGGAATTCCACAAAAAAATGGTGAACAACTGGAGGAAATTATAAAAAAAGTCGCATCTGCAGCTGGAGTTCAAATCAAACACGCTGATATAAACAATGTGACCAGAACTACAGACCGAAGACTTAATGCTCCGCCAAAAATCCTAGTAAAATTTACAGAAATTAAACTAAAAGAAATCCTTCTATCTAAAAAAAGAGAAATGGACCTTAATTTACTAAAGGATTTGACAAACGAAAAAGTGTACATAGGTGAAGTAATAAGTCCCTACAAAAAAGAGTTGCTTTGGAAAGCAAAGCAACTAGCCAAAGAAAAAAAATATGAATTTGTTTGGATCAAAAATGGGAAAATAATGGTTCGTAAAGGTCATGATCAAAAAATTTTGTACGTAAATCATCTGGACGACCTCGATAAATTAATATAACAAATCACTTACTTGAACACACCAAACTGAAATACCTACTGAGAACATGGATAAGGAAACAATAACTACAAACAAACCAGATGAACTGCTAACTCTTAAAAACAATTTTAATATATTAAATAAAAATATACGAAGTATCAACAAAAACTTCGATGAACTTCAAATACTAATTAAGAATCTAAAAATTAATCTTGATATAATTATCCTCACTGAGTGCTGGATAAAGGATAAATATTCACCCTTGCATATTAATAATTACACCTCATATGCAACCAATTTGAATTACACAAAAAATGATGGTGTGATAGTGTACATTAAAGATGACACTAAAACTGAAGTCAATGAAATAAAATTCCCAAATGCAAACTGTTTGAAAATCAAAGTGGGTGATGAAACCACTATATTAGCTCTGTATCGATCACCAGCTACAACTAATATTAATCAATTTCTTGAAACGCTTTCTAATGAACTCAATCTTCTAAAAAACAAAAAAAATGTCTTCCTCATCGGAGATATAAATATTGACATACTAGAAAACGGTCATCCAAATAGAACTGATTATCTGCAAACACTGGCCGCCCACGGACTTGAAAGTTTGATAAATAAACCTACGCGTGTTACAAATGACAGCAAATCTTGCATCGACCACATATTCAGTAAGACTGTTAAACCAACCAACTCTATCATATTCACCTCTACTATAACCGACCACTATACAACAATTTTATCTATTACAAAAAATAAAATTCAAAGATCGCAGCCCTACCCAATTATCGTGCAGAAGACAGAAACCATATGGAATGAAGTAAAACAACAATTACTAAATACAAACTGGATAAACCTACTGGAGAACCTTGATACAAATAGTGCCTGGAGTAAATTCATTGAATATATAACTCATACCATCATGTCAAATACCAAATCAATAGAAAAAAAGATTTCACATAAAAATCAACATCTTAAACCATGGATAACCCAAAGCGTTATAAATTGCATTAGAAAAAGAGATGAACTACACAGGAAAGTTAGATTAAATCCTTGTGATATTTTTATACAACGATATTATAAAAGATACAGAAATATTTGCAAAAATGTTGTACGCAATGTCAAAGAAAATTATTATAAGAAAAAAATAGACGAATGTAACAATGACCCACGCAAATTATGGAAGATCATTAATGAAATTACAAGTGCAAAATCATCCCATAACAAAAGCATAGATGAACTAACAATTGAAAATACCCAAATCTCTTTCGAAAAGCATCCGGACAAAATTCTCAAATACGTAAACGAATTTTTTACAAATATAGGGTCAAAATTGGCAAAGCAAATCAGACATCCAAAAACTAGCATTTTACCAGAAGAAAAGGAAAGTATGAACCAGATAGATAAATTAAAGTTAACTAATGTAACCAATACTGATATCAGAAACGCAATTGTATCCCTCAATATTAATAAATCATCGGGAAATGATATAATCTCAAATAAAACAATAAAACAACTCCAAAATGAACTGACCTTCCCTTTGACATACTTGGTCAATCTGTCTATATCTACAAATGTATTCCCCTCATGCCTTAAAAAAGCAACAGTTATACCTATACATAAAAGTGGTAACAAAAAGGATATATATAACTACCGACCCATAAGTCTCTTAAGCTCCTTTTCAAAAATCTTGGAAACTGTAATGAAGAAGCAAATTGTTCATTTTCTTGAACAAAACAAATTATTATCACCATCCCAATATGGCTTTAGGGAAAATCTAAGCACCAATGATGCCATAGAAAATCTAACAAGCATAGCCATAAAAAACATAGATGAAGGGAAAAAGTGTTTGGCTTTATTCATAGATCTTCAAAAAGCTTTTGACACAATAGACCATAAAATATTACTAACTAAGCTAAAAAAAATAGGAATGGCCGAAACAACAATGAACTTATTAAAGTCATATATAACAGGGCGAGAACAACAAGTACAAATTGGCAAACAAAAGAGCAAACCACTATCTTTAAACTATGGCGTCCCTCAAGGAAGTGTACTGGGACCGATCCTATTCATTATCTATATCAACGATTTAACTAACCTTACCATTAAAGGAAACATAATCAGTTTTGCTGATGATACTGTTTTATTATTTCAAGAAGAAAATTGGACGGATACATTTAATGAGGCTGAAAAGGGGCTTAGTGCACTTCAAAATTGGCTAAAAATCAACTCGCTTACCCTTAATATAAGCAAAACAAAATATATAACACTTTCAATAAACGCAAGGAGCCAACCAATAAAATCACTAGAACTAAAACTACACGAATGCCATGGAAATAATATACAATGTTACTGCCCCGTCATCGAAAAAACACAAAACATAAAATATCTCGGAGTAATAATCGACGAAAATCTTAGATGGGACCAACACATCAAAGGTATTACGGAAAAACTCACAAGCCTTATATATTTTTTTAAAAATCTAAGAAACGTATTAAATAAAAAGGATATGAAAAGGGTCTACTACACATTATGTCATTCTCGAATTGAATATGGAATCATAGGATGGGGATCTGCTACACATACGTACCTACACAACCTGAATACGATTCAAAAAGGAATCATAAAGACCATATTGAAAGTACCAATTAGAACGCCTTCAATTGAAATATTCAATTCCTTTGACGTACCAAATGTACAGCAAATATATGCCAAAAATATATTATTGAAGCTCTTCAAAAATAACAAATCCTCTACTAGACTGTGTATGCATAACACTAGATCGAACAAAAATGATATAAAAAATATTCCAAGATATAAAACCACATTCGGACAAAGAAACTATACATACTTTGCAACAAAACTCCATAACATCCTTCCCCAAGACATAAAACTAATAAAAAATCCTAATGAATACAAATCATTAATAAAAATATGGCTGAAAGAGGTCAATGAAAAAACCCTAATGAAAACACTAAAAACGATATAGAAGACACTAAAAACGACATAGAAGACACTAAAAACGACATAGAAGACAAATAAACCATATTTAAATAACTTTAGTCCGCCTCGGCACAGGACCCCCTAGTGAGGAGGACTAAGAAATACAATATTTTATACTTAATTTCACCATTATATTTTGTATGTAACATTTATTTTATATAGTCGCTAAAATAAAAAAAAAAAAAAAAAAAAAAAAAAAAAAAATTAACATTATATAATTGTTAATTAGCGAAATTTAGATACAGGATTTAGGACACAATTGGAATATTGAATATAACTGGAATTTCTCTTAGGAATGGTATATTTAATTTAAGGGTACGACAGCTTAAAAAGGTAAGTTTTTAGTTTAGGCCTGAATTCTGTTGGACTTGTTATGGATCTTAGTTCTGGAGGGAGTTTATTCCAAGCCCTCGGCCCAGATACTCCGAAAGTGCGATCACCAAACTTAGTATTTGGCTTGCGCATAGGTTCTATCAGTCTGCCTACAGCTGATGATGTTGCTGATCTAAGAGTTGACTGCCTCAGACCAGTGTTTTCCGGGACGCATAGTTCAGAGATGTAGGGTGGGGCCATTTCATTGATGGATTTAAACACCATCCAGCACAGTTTGTACTGGATTCTTTCAGGGCACTTGAGCCAGTGAAGGTTACGAAGGTGTTCTGAAATGTGCGAATATTTTGAAACCCCGGTTATGAGCCGTGCTGCTGCATTAAACACTGATTGAAGTTTGTCAATTTGATATTTTGGAAGGTTGGCATAAATGCCGTTGCAGTAATCGAGACGTGAGACTACGTAAGAGTTGATGACGAAGTAGTTTTGTTGCTTCTGTAGGAAGGTTTCTTCGGGCAGAATTGAGTTGTCATAGGTGAAAAAAACCGGTGCTTATAGTCCTATTTATTTGACTTTTAAACGAAAAGTCTGAATCTAAATTGACACCGAGAAGTTTGACTGTTGTTTTTGGGATGATATCGTTGCCGGAAATAGTAATAGGTGAATCGTCTATGAAATGTTGTCGTTTGTTTGTGGCTGTTACTATATATTATTTTAATGAATAAATTGTGAAATAATACAAATTAAATAAATAAAATTTACTAGCACATGCCGAGATTTGAACCCACGACCTTCAGTTCAGCTTGCTACCCGAGAGCCTTAATTCTCGACCACAGCGGCCGTCAAATTTGAAATATTAATGAATGCACTTAAGTATTTAAAAAAAATATAACTTATAAAATATATACATTTACGAGATTAGTGACACGATCTTCTTAATTATTCATACTGATTTTGTTGCAGGCTATCGACTTAAAAACGTTTAGTTTATATAAGACATAAATTGAACAAATTTCGTCTCCAAGCATCAATTAGCATGGAATAGAATTGTATGAGCAATAATACAATAGTAAATAATTGGGTTCACAACAGAAGAGGAGCGAGAGGTCATCAACCCGCAACAGCTGATTAACACCTGGTTTAATCTCACAAGACAAGTGGAATATTAGGTTCTGAGAATTGAGCCAAGTTCGTGCCCCTTGGGCAGGTACAGAATCGATTAGCTAATAGTGTTGTGATTGCGTTTATATCTTATATTGGTCACGTAATATTTTTATGAGTCATATTTAATAAAGCAGTATAGATATGAAAATACATTTTCAAAAATGGTCAACAATAAATTTGAAAATAATGCAGTTTGAAATCTTTTTTTAATTTTTCTAAGCTCCACAGTTCATAATGAAAAGCTATGGGCTGATAATGTTTGTTTTTGCCAAAAGAATTCAGACGAAAGATGTTGTACTCACTACACAGTATCTATAATGCCGCAAATATTGTATACATACTGTGTTTTAAATTAATACATTGTGGTGAAATAACAAAACGTCATCAAATAAAATTTACTTCGGGATTTGAACCCGGGACCTCCTACGCATCAGCCAACATCATTTTTGAGTGTTTCCGCAGCTTCATTCCTTAATTTTTGAGTGTTTCCGCTGCTTCATTAATTCATTTTTGAGTGTTTTCGCTGCTTCGTTCGTTCAGTTTTGAGTGTTTCCGCTGCTCCATTCGTTCACTTTTGAGTGTTTCCGCTGCTTCATTAATTCATTTTTGAGTGTTTTCGCTGCTTCGTTCGTTCAGTTTTGAGTGTTTCCGCTGCTCCATTCGTTCACTTTTGAGTGTTTCCGCTGCTTCATTAATTCATTTTTGAGTGTTTTCGCTGCTTCGTTCGTTCAGTTTTGAGTGTTTCCGCTGCTCCATTCGTTCACTTTTGAGTGTTTCCGCTGCTTCATTAATTCATTTTTGAGTGTTTTCGCTGCTTCGTTCGTTCAGTTTTGAGTGTTTCCGCTGCTCCATTCGTTCACTTTTGAGTGTTTCCGCTGCTTCATTAATTCACTTTTGAGTTTTTCCGCTGCTTCCTTCATTCATTCTTCTTTTAATATTTCTTGAGTTTCTTTTGGTAAATTTTGATTTCGAATTTCACGTTTTCTCTCAACCCCTTTCCTAAATAAATAAATTTTACTTCACATTAAAACCTCCAATCTTGACACTGTTGTAGATTTGACAAGTTTTCTAAACCGAATAGCGGGTTCAGACATTTCGATTTTATGATCAACTAGACACTTGAAAGCAAATTGACATGTGTGAACCTTATTCAACAAAGTTGATCGATCAAGTTTTTAGTTAGAATACCTGTCGTTCAGTAAAAGTTAATCAACTTAAATTGATCATTGATAGATCAGAAAAATACTTCATATTACTGTAGGTGTAGTTATTTCATCTATAATGCATTTTTGCACAATGATAATAATGATTAAGTTATAAATATAGTTATTAATATAGTTTTACATGACAACATTAAAAAATAACTTATATCATTGATGTCGCTATTCCAAATTCTTGTAATATTAAAAAATCTGTTTCTGAAAAAAATAAGAAAGGACAAAGATTTAGGAAACGAGATTAAAAGAATTTGGCATTCTCAGACTCTAAAAATATTACTATTTGTTATTTCGGTTACTGGCATTATACCTAGCTCTCTCATTCAAAATTTAGGCGTATTAGATCTATCAAAGAATTTATAAATAATAATCCAAAAATCAGTCATTTTAAACACATGTAGGATTACAAAAGATTTTTAAAATATTTATATTGAGGGATCATTAGGATTTATAGTTCCAGTTAGAAGTTCTACCGAGCCCAACCCTTTGATATGAAAATATCTGGAGTCGGTGAATTATTTTCCCATTTGATCTCTGGTGAGTTGACGTGTTGTTCTTTTTCGTATTGTTTTTGTATTTATTATGCTTATATAATGCAATTGCATAATGTGAATTGACTAAATGATCTTTTGTGGAAAAGTGCGTGGAAGGGTTACGTTTTTCCTGTGGGGAAGATTTAACCAGGACATAAAAATAATTTGTATAGCGCCGTTTTTGTGAGAAAATCACCTCAACATTACTTGATATCCGGAGTGAAACAATAGAAATAATAAAATGTTAATACACTCTTATAAAAATAATATTAGGCTAATTTTTATACCGCTGTTTTTCGGAAAAATTACCTCAAGGGAGAGGAAATTTTAATAAATAAAACAATAAGGACGGGTTGCTTCACAAAATTTGAACAATTCATTAAATTTCAAGGTTGATTTTAAAGTTCTGTTTAAAGGTTCTATAATTATTTCAGTTTTGTGCAACAACTGGCCAATATTTATATAATAACAGAACTTGAATAGAACCTCCACAGAACTTGAAAATCAATTTGGAAATTTTATAAATTGTTCAAATTTTGTGAAAAAACCCGTCCTTAGTGTTTTAAATTGTGTCATGAAAGTTGACTAATGGGATATGAAAAATGCCAAGGCCGTAGTTATTAAACGCCATTAAATATCTACAATTTTTGTTAGTTTGCACTTTTCCAAATGCCTTATATGTTTTATTATATTTATGGTACCTACTGCTTACATAAATCTTGTCTCAATTTTATTAGCTTGTACATATTTTATTCTTACATATGAATATTGTTACAGGTGTCTCAATATTATACATTGAAGATGGTTTTTTTCATAGAATTTGAACAATTCATTAAAGTTTAACGTTAATTTGCAAGTTCTGTTGTTGTCCTATTTAAGTTATGTTATTATATCATTATAGACCAGTTACTTGACAGAACTGAAATAATAACAGAACTTGAAAAGAACTTTCGCAGAACTTGAAAATTAACTTTGAAATTAAAAAAAATAATTTGAAGCTTTTTTGAATATCTCTGAATCAACCCGTCCTTAAAGTTATTTCAGCCGTGTTATATCAGAATCACCTTAAATATTAAAATGAATTGTTTTATTCAACAAATCTACCCTACCTAATTCGCCTTCTTCAATATTTATTCGATTAAGGTAGGCGACATATTACGCTAAAATATTAAATTTTTTATTTCATGCATTTGTACTTTGTACGGGTAAAGTACCTACAAGAAATCTGAACCCTTTCTTACCATAAAAAAGTATTATGTTAATGAGTCAACTTTAGTCATAATTTATTTTCGCCTTGACGTCTCTCCATAATCTATACACAGATTAGCATGATTTGAGATTTTGATGATTTTAGAGATTTCGATTTAATTTTGTATTATAGTGATTTGTTACGCTACCTCCTACTTTAGCCAACATTTCGGACAGCATTGCAGTGATGCAGATGTTGATGTACAAGGCAGATTACACATCTGCCCTGATGATGGACGCTGCAATGCTGTCCGAAACGTTGGCTAAAGAAGGAGGTAGCGCAACACGGCATAATACCCTAAAAACAAATCACTATTGTACACAGATAAATCATTTTAAAGAGGTCGTTTTTTTATGCTCACCAATTGAAAGTATCAAATAAATTTTTTTCGAACTACTTCAGAAACCCCCAACCGCAATCCCCTCTTACCCCACAAATATCCAAATAAGTAATGACTTTAAATTTGGACTCGTGATTGAATTCGACAATTCAAACCTTTCAAAAACAATATTATAACTTAATTAAATGATTTTTTGATCCACCCAGTACACCACTACATAAGCAAGGGACTCTATAAAATGATTTGCCTGTAAGTGAGTAACTAATCATTTTGAAGAAATTACAGTCAAATTATGGTTTTGTAAAGCGCCATTGAAATAATAATGTTTCACCAATATTTTTTTAATGATAAGTATTATTAATTTTAGGTGTGTCTGGAATACCATTATTTATCTTTGGTACTTACCAGTTATTATTAATCTTCTAAGGCTTTAAGATGAGTCTGTTGTGACAGCATCTGTTAGGGTCTCAAATTATAACACTAATTAATTAGATATATTTATTATCTTCGTTGAACTTCAGGTAAACTCTTAAAGACTAAAAAAACATGAATTTTTCATTTAAAAAACAAAAATAATAAGCCTTTGTTCATCCTAATAAATGGATTGTAAAACCACATTCGAAAGTTCAACCTTTATAAATTGCCGACTGAAGTTGATAATAGTTCTTTTTTATTGTTCAATATTTGTGTTTTTTACAATAAATATACAATGTTTACAAGTAATACTGTTTTAATTTATACTACACTTCCATTAAAAGCATTTGCTTGTGGATGGAAGAGGAGTGTACATTTGCGAAAAAACAAATATAACTTGGTTACAAAGTAAATTATAATTACGAAATTAAAATCCACACAAATTGTTGTATTTGGAAACAATAAAAGTATTGTAGGAAAATTTGTGAGATTTCCAAGTGAAACTAGGGGAATATATATTTTTTGTTAATGATTTCCCTAAAATATTTTTTTTTTTTCAGATAAATATTTGTTTTTTATCATTAATGCTTCTGATTTCTTCTGGTAATTTATTAAAGAAATGTTTTTCTTGGTGGAAATTTTTTAATTACGTTGACTTTATGACGATATGGTTAGCTAAAATAGTATGTACTAAAAAGTATACATATTACTGGTAAAGTGTGTACTCAAGATTTTAAATTGACTACCTATATGTAAATTATTTATTTTATTTATTTACACTATATATTATGTAAATTTGCTATTGAAAGTATATAGAACCCATGCGGAAGCACAGTATTATTCAAACATTAACTATTATTATTATTGAGGTGTGTTATTATAATCTTCTTTTAACTATATTTCGAGCAGTTGGACACATCTACCACTCTACGAAAGTATTTCGAAGCGAATACAGAATTGACTTCAGATGAACAAATTTTTGGTATCACATAAAAAAACCTAAACGTGCTTATAATGGTATTAGTAAAAAATTTCAAAATTGGCAAATACCGGTAAAAAATAAGTAGAAGTTGACGCCATTTGCTGATTAGCATGATTGTTATCCTACTAAGTATACTCAATCCGCACAGAACACAACAATAACACAACAATAACGACAATATGAGTAGGAAGATACCAAGTACTGCAATGAATACAAAGTACCTAACCGGGTTCGGAGGTACGGTACAAGTATATAATGGTATATAGGTGACATGTCGTTGTAATAACGCGCGCGGGAATTCACGATGCGGGGACCGCGGGGATGGAAAGGTTAACAACTAGTAAAAAGCAGTTTTAATTCGTATTCCTCAAGCTGAATTAGCCATTTAAGATACATCACTAAATAATTCTTGGACGCTTCGAGCAGGGGCGCATTGTTCAAACCGCAGTGAAATACCGCGTATTCAACAATAAATACTTCCCATGTCAAACTAACACCAAACAGGAGGTCAAGCACGGAGATCGATAAAGCCCTGTAAGTACGTCAGTTAGCGTAATTTACGAGCTCGATCATAATATGATTCCGACAGTCGGTTGACAAAAGTCGCCACTTTTAGAGCGGGTGTCGGGTGAGCTGTCAATATGCACGACTTTTTGGATAATGTCGTTCGTTATGCAAAATAACTGGCTTATTAATGAATGGGGTGAACTAACTAAGCTCCTAGAACTGAAAGAAATCGTATGCACCATCCATAAAAGTTCTTAGTTATGGATAATGACCCCACGAACTGCCAATGTATTTTAATGCACATGTACATAAGACATTATCTATTAATTAGTATTTTAACTTCTACGTAGCTGCCTGACGTCACAAGATTTTTTTACATTAACCCCACACTGGAGACTTAAAATAACTTCCCTCAGGACCTATGTCGTCTTTGGAGATGCCGTGTAGAGGGTATTTTTAAGGACACGAATAAGGAGAAATGAGAAGAAGTTCTGGGAAGGAAACAGGTATTAGAGGTGGGTAGGAATCTAGGGGTCAGTGTGACTAGGAGTGACGGATGAATGAATCTATCCCTCCCGCTGCGGTGCAAGACGATGGGTCGAGATAGACCAGCTAGAGAGGCCAAAGGGCCTCCACAAGCTAGCCTCTCCGGATCAGGCCCACCACGCAGCAGGTGGCCAGGCGCATCCATCGCCAAGACCTGGACACTCCTCACCCAATGAACCTGGGCACCCCTGCTAAGTCACCAAATGAAGCGCACCACCTGGGGTGACAAAGGGGAAAGGTATTGGCTATCCAATAAATGGTTCCCGATGCGACGGTAACCATACCGATCTTTCAAATTGAGATGTTGTTGCCAGTGTATATCGATTCTGATTTATAACATTACCAAAATCGGAATGTATTTCAATCATCGGGACCGTACCTACTCGGTATAATCGGTATATTATCGATCCGATATTGCAAATTTATCGATTTCACTGTGCTAGCTGTCATGCAACCAACGTTGCTTGGAATTATCCTTAGGAGATATCCTTAGGATATAACGCCATCTATCGGTAACCTAATAGACGCTAATATCTTTGATATTATTGTAGGTGAGCTCATACAATAATATCAATGATATTACAGTTTTGAAATATGTTGATAGTTTGCCAATACATATAATACTTTTTTGATTCCGCTCAAAAGGTCTCAAGGTTTTTCTCAGGGCCTGAATCACATTTGGGGATGATACGGTACATATAAATGAGTTACATGTGGGAGAAAGCACACACAGAAGTCATAAAATCTATCCACAGCAGAACTGCTTGGCAGAAAAAAATGTCTTTGAACGACAAGTGTCAACCATTCAATGGTCTTATTACTCCAACGAAATATATATATTTTTAATTTATAATTTTTAGTGGGTATACTGATTGAGTTTTCAATACAATAAACCAATAAACATGATCACAACAGCTTTGTGGCTGAACAGGTTCAGATACTTATTTTCTCTCGACATACGTATAGATGGTGTTTAATCCTACATGTTACCTAATTATAATTATGCATAATACAGCAAGGACTAACAATTCTTCTTGATGTTGTTGTCGGAAGCTTAAGGATTTAGGTATCCAAGCAAATCTGGCCTCGGAGTATCAGGGTATCATATCGGCGATGGGATGTTTGGTATGCCTGAATCAGTAGCAAGAACTCCGGCGGCTAGACCTGAAGGAGTAGACTAAATGCCAACGGGCCACCTTGAACTTGTCTGATTCGATCGTCCTCCCATCCCCCCCCCCAACCCCACCTAATTCCTAGCAAGCGAGATCAACACGTGCGACAGTTCAGTCGCAGCTGCTGGACTCACACGCAAGCAGATCACCATCATATTTACCCAGTAAAATCAGCAGTAGATAAATATAATCAATCCTTTTTAATGAACATTCATATTTTGGCTGTACGGGTTTATATAACGGTCTAACAGTTATCACACGGAATAAAACTTCAGCGAGTTTTCTGGGAAAGCGACGGAAAATTAGCAATTTCAGGAACTTATGACTGTCATATTTTTTTTTACAAATCTTTTAGTACTATACTAGTATGGATAATTTCACCAATTAAGTTAAGAGATATTCGCAACGAAATTCCTTTCTATTCGTGTTATAATTACTCGCGCGTTGTTTTCGTGTTAAATTAAATGAATGTTAAGTGAAAAAAAGTTATTTCTCATAGATAATTTTAAATCATTTCAGAAGTTTCCAAACTTGAAATTCATTATAATTAAAACTAAAATCCACAGCTGAAAACAATAAATTTAAACACTTTTCAGTGGTGGAAACCATAGATTATGTTCATTTATGATTGTGTTATGTCTTGTTCCAAAGATTTTAGGCGATTTTCTACAGTCGAATTAAAAATAGTGGTAACCAAATATAATTTTTTGAGGGTTGAAGAAAGATCATGGTTTCAATTACAAACTTTTTTAAAAATATATCAATTGAAAGATTTAAAAAAAAACAATAAAATAGGGAATAAGTTGGGTGGGGTTTATTTTAATTATTTCTGAAGAACATATTTTTAAAATCCCAGATGTTTCTAGATGAATCCCTCGGGAAGTTACTTCTTCCTTCTTACTACTTAAATCTGGTGCTTATGACTAATTTTATAGTTGAATGGCGTTTTATAAATTGTTCAAACCGTTTTACATAAAAAATTTTAGAGTAAGGTACTGTTTTTATTATATTAAATATAAATAACTTACATATAGTACATATGTAAGTTATTTATGGTTGTAGGGATGGCTCTAAATATGGATATATTCGTTACGAACTCCTCGGAATTAATTAAAAGGTGAACCTAGAGCAAACCCTCGTTATTAAACTCCGGTGTCACCTTAATATTTTTTTCAATTGCCGCCAACCCCGGGTGTTTATTGAAATAACATTATCATATATAAACAAGGAAGTAACTCGCCTCACTAGAAGATTTTTGTTCTGAGGCGGGTACACATATATGCTTTCATATAAACATACATAAATACGTACGCAAATATTTATATATCCGTATATATACCTATTAATCAATATATACACATACATTCATAAGCACAAATACACATATATGTACACATACATACACACATACAATCTCATACGCATACTCATGCATGCACATAATAATAAAAACATAATATACAAAGTTTAAATAAAATTATTGGAAAATGTTGTAAGTCCTAAAATTAAAAAAAAAATCTGTAAAATGTACCGTCTTGTAAAATGGGTAAGCAGATAGTCACTTGTCGTTAAGCGTCGAACCGCAATATCAAATCTTTAAAATTAACGAATTAATGTTTCAGTGGCATTAATGCCTTAAGTGCAGTTTTTTTCAGATAATTCATAGTGGTACCTGTTTGATAATCTTTTATTTGTCTCCCGAAAGGTGGCTTGTTTCTTGTCTACAGTAATATCAATAACAACCTCTTTAAGTACCTATCTACCTTTATTATGAATTCTCGATTTCAATTACATGGGACATCATTATTTTATTAATCCTTAAAGTTTTTTTCTGAAACAGGTTTCAACACATAAAGTGTAAGCTCGTCTTATAGCTAGCACAAATCTTAAAAAGTTATGTAAAAGGAATTATGACTAAGAAAACAATTTTTAAAACAGGAATTTTCCTCGCCACCTTTAATTTACTAACACCAATAATATATCATACTTTATTGTTGTTCGTATTTATATAATTACGAAGGACGAAGAATGTGAAGTGATATTAGAGGAATTGAATAAATACGTGACGAAGAATCAAATAATACAATTTTTTACTAAAAATACTAATTTCGGTGGTTGGTGCATGTGTGCGTGATGAAAATATTCCCGAGTAATGCGTAAAATTTCCATGAACTTTTAAAGTTCAAAATTGGAACTGATAAGTATTAAATGATGACTGATAAGATGAACATCTTTGACAGATCTAAATCTGAACAATGATTTTTGAAGTTTACTAGCGGTGTTCATTGAAATGGTAAATTTCTGATCGTACCTAATTATAAAGAGAAAAATATTTTATAAATATTATCAGATTCACAAATCATACAAATATAATAATTTGTGATTTTTCACAGGTCTGCGCTAGTGTTTCAATGAATGAAAAAATAAATGCAGGATCACGTAACCAAACACAAACATTGTAAATCAACAATAAAAGTAATGGGCAGGTACCTACTACGTACCAACTGTAATTTATTAAACGCTTCATAAGTTAACTATATCAGTTAATAAGGAATTTATTTTGATGGTGATCACGATGAGAGACTTATCACTTTAGTTAATACTTTTTTTGTAGTATAATGGCGCTTGTTTTTATGGAAGAGTTCTGAGAATAAAAGATGACTCAATATTCCTAGATACCATAGAATAAAGAAGATCAGAAGAAATACAAATAAAAATAAATAAATCTTGTATAAGGCTAACAGATTCTTCAATAGTGACCAGCTGCTAACCCTTAAGTAAAGACTAGTCCTGGGTCGACTTGCTTATTGAAACCCGCTCAAGAGCTTCCAAAGAGAGAGTGGGTTATTTTTTCTTCAGCACCCGGGTCTCGCGACCCACTCTCGCCACATACTCTCGCAACCCGTGTTCCGCAGTGGCAAGGCGAGCGTGCATAGATTGTACCGGGTGCCGGGTGCCGGGTGCCGGGTGCCGGGTGCCAGTGTGGCGTGGCGAGCGACCATAGAAGATAGATAAGAAGATGCACGAATTTTGTAGACTGGGCATCATGTCTCAAATCACTTTCTTACGACAGACAAAATTTGTCTATTTAATTGAGATGGTTTATTCCTAAAATCTAAAAAAGGCTATCATTGTGGTTCCAGTTTCCAGTTCCCGGAGACCTACGTAGAACATAGAACCGCTTCTTATTCCAGATACAGAACCGTTGGAGCGCCTACAAAACCCGCTCAGAGAGCGGATTTTCGCGACCCGCTCATGACGCTAGTGGGTCGTGAGGTCATGATTGTTCTCCGGTGCACAAATTCACGCTCGTGTAACTTAACGTACACGAGCGGAACATCCGTTCACAGATGATGTTGGCTCGAATGAGGAACGAGCTACCGGCATCTATTTTTCCTACTTCATATAATCCGGTCCTCTTCAAGACCTGCGTTAATAAATTCCTTCCTACAGCACCTACCTTAACCCGCCTCAGAACGCTGCCCACCCGGGTGGCGACACAGCTCCCCTGCGCTTACACTGTACAGACAGGGGCGATTTTGTGAGGTATCATATAACAAATATTTATATATAATTAATTATTAAATTTCCATTGCAAAACTCTGTTTCACTAATACGAAATTCAAATGAGATGGAGATCTACGATGTCAGGCGAGTGTAGGAGTGAGGCGGAGCGCTTGCTTAATCGTTTAGAACCAAAAGGTACAAAAGTTAGTGGCTACATTTGTTTCAGAGGCACTTCTAATTTTCTTCTTTATTCTATGCTAAATGCTTAGACTGAGATTGATCTGCAAACCCTCTCATTTAAAATACGATGCTCGAAGATGGCACATTAGATTGAGCATCGAGTAGTCCCGATTTTAAGCAACATGGCCACAGCGGGATGGACGGTTTTCTAGCTGGCTATCAATATTAAAATTTTATCTTTTATGGTTCAAACCCGTTTAACCATTTAGTGAAATATCAGTAAGGATGCATAAGGCCAAAGAATCCTTCTAAATAACTTCATAAGAACTAAAAAAAAACACGTGACCTCTACGTGAGCTACAAATAATAATTATCGCGTGATAGTATGTTATTAAAATATTTTATTAGGCCAATTCGTAACGAGTTTCTGATATAGTTCCTAGATTAATTATACAGAATCTGTTATTATAAGGACTTGAGAAGACCTTTATGTTGGTCCAATTAATTTTTAATTATTTATTTTAACCAGTATTTATTTAAATCATTTTTAAAGGCGATGCACGAAGTAATTAAAAATTCCGTGTTTGTCAAATGTGAACTCAATAGAGAAAACATTTTTCGTATTTGAGTTGTGTGGTTTAGAGCCATTCGGTAGGTAAAGAAATCTTAAATAGCGTGATAATAATCATAAATAAGTAACTTAAATAACATATTAATAAAATAACATTTTTTTTTTTTTTTTTACAGTTATACCGCACAAGAGTCCCAACTGCTCCCGTCTGGAGCCAGTGAGACTATGGCATCCCCAATTGGGGTATGTTGTGAGGCTGAGGGTATTGGGGAGGGGAGGGAGATGGTGAAGAGGAAGGTGGGGAAGTACCTGGCTATTCAGATCTGGTCACCAAACACGGCTAAAGCCATTTCAAGCAACGTTTCAATTCTGAATGGTGGTCTTACACCAGGGCGATACTGAGAGTATCTTCCACTCTGGAACGTGCCGCAAATATACTATGTATTATTTTAAATTAATTAATTGTGAAATAACACAAATTAATCAAATAAAATTTATTTGCGCACGCCGGGTTCGAACCCGCGACCGTCGGATCTGTAGTCAAAAGCGTATACCACTAGACCACGCCGGCCGTCAAAGTAAATAACATAATAGTTAGATTACGTTATATAATTAATTAACCATTATGTTATTCAATTATTTACCTATGATGTTATTTAATTAATTAACCATTATGTTATTTAATTAATTAAGTATGATGTTATTTAATTTATTAAACATTACGTTATTTAATTTATTAACTATTATGTTAAAAAAAAATAAACGTAAGGATATAAATATTGTAGCAGCATTTCTGTGAACAGTGTAGACTGTATACCTCGCGTCCAAAAAAGTATTTTCCTAAATTTATTTATTATTTATTCGCTAATTAATTAACTATTATGTTATTTAATTAATTAACTATTATGTAATTTACTTAATTTCCTATTTTGTTATTTAATTCATTAACAATAATATTATTTAATTAATTAACTATTATGTTATAAACAAATAAACGTAAGGATATAAATATAGTACCAGCATTTCTGAGAACAGTGTAGACTCTAGACCTCGCGTCCAAAAAAGTATGTTCCTAAATTTATTTAAAGAATATTTATGAGAAGTATGTACTTAAATATCTACTTACTTAATTTAACCCATATAATAAATTATGTGATGGTTTTTATTTATAATTTCTAATAAGGTTTGACACAATTTATCAAAAGAAACGCCACTATCTCGATGATAATTCTTTTATCAAACTTTCTTCTGCTGGATAGGTACCACTGAAAAGCTCAGTTAAAAATAGCCATCTGGTGTAAGTAAGGCTTGTTTGTATAATGAAGTGGATGCAAACAAATTTAGGGACAGATAAATAACCAAACGGTCGAGTTAAAACAGGACATCGCTACGCTAAGTCAATTAATCTTATGTCGTTTATATTATTATATGGACTTTATGGGTTTAAGTTGCCTAAAATATGAATACTTAAATTATTTATTGAATCCTCTACAATACCGCGTATTTATAAAACTAGGACAAATCACAATGACTAGTAAAGACTAATGAAAATAAACAGTTCTGCAAAGAGACATGACCAATGATCCGAATGACAGGATGGACCAGCAATTTCCTGAATCATCCCTCTAGTCGTTGCTACAGGGACGAACTGCAGAAGTTGCCTGCAGGCTACAGCAAAATTAATCATCATTTAAATTATAATTAATCATCACAGAAAAAATGCTTATGAAAATTTTTATTATTTTTAAAAACGATAAGAAAGTGTCTTGTCAAAAAATCTATATATTAATTAAGAATGTACGACAATTCATTCAAAGCGTTCAAAGCGAAAACAGAAACAAAATCTGCATAAAGTTGCAATTCGGGAAAAATCATCATTCTTATGGGCACAAATGCAAGACTTGGGTTCGGACTCTAAATGCAAATTTTTTCAAGCTCTATGGCTCCGACCAGGCTGAAACTTTGGAATCGTGATAATAATCATGGTTCAAAGCGAAATATGAAAAAACTCTGCATTAAATTGCATTTTGGGAAAAACATCATTCTAATGGGCACTATTGAAAGATTTGGGTTCGAATTTGAAAGCCATTTTTTCAGGCTCTATGGTGCCAAACGGGCAGAAATTTTTGAATCGTTTATAAGAATCCTGGTCCAAAGCGAAATCAGTAACAAAACCTGCATAAAAATAAATTTCTGGAAAAATCATCATTTTGTTGGCACTATTGTAAGACTTGGGTTTGAACTTTAAAAGCCATTTTTTCATCAAAGCTAAAATTTTGGAATCCTGATAAGAAAAACGGTCCAAAGCGGAATTAGTAAAAACTCTGCATAAAGTTGCACTTCAACAAAAATCGTCATTTTTATGGGCAATTATTGCAAGAATTGGGTTCAAAATTTTAAAGCCATTTTTTATGGCTCTATGGTGCCAACCGGGTTGAAATGTTGAAATCTTATTAGGAATCATAATTCGAAGCGAAATCAGTAACAAAATTTCTAAAAAGTTGCATTTCTGGAAAAATCTTCATTCTTATGGGCACTATTGCGAGACTTGGGTTCGAACTTTAAAAGCAATTTTTTCAGGCTCTATGGTGCTGAATAGGCTTTTTATTTTGGAATCGTGATTATAATGATGGTTCGAAGCGAAATAAGTAACAAAATTTCTAAAAAGTTTCATTTCTGGAAAAATCTTCATTCTTATGGGCACTGTTGCAAGACTTGGGTTCGAACTTTAAAAGCCATTTTTTCAGGCTCTATGGTGCTGAATAGGCTTTTTATTTTGGAATCGTGATAAAAATCATAGTTCGAAGCAAATTCAGTGAAAAAATCCCTAAAAAGATGCATTTTTGGAAAAATCTTCATTGTTATGGGCACTATTGTAAGACTTGGGTTCGAACTTTAAAAGCCCTTTTTTGAGGGTATATGGTTCAAAACAGGCGAAAATTTTAAATTCGTAAAAAGAATCATGGTCCAAAGTGAAATCAGTAACAATATTTCTTAAAAGGTGCATTTTTGGAAAAATCTTCATTCTTATGGGCACTATTGCAAGACTTAGGTTCGAACTACAAAAGCGATTTTTTCAGCATCTATGTTGCCGAACAGGCTAAAATTTTGGAATCGTGATTATAATGATGGTTCGAAGCGAAATAACTAACAAAATTTCTAAAAAGTTTCATTTCTGGAAAAATCTTCATTTTTATGGGCACTGTTGCAAGACTTGGGTTCGAACTTTAAAAGCCATTTTTTCAGGCTCTATGGTTCAAAACAGGCGAAAATTTTAAATTCGTAAAAGGAATCATGGTCCAAAGTGAAATCAGTAACAAAATTTCTAAAAAGTTTCATTTCTGGAAAAATCTTCATTCTTATGGGCACTATTGCAAGACTTGGGTTCGAACTTTAAAAGCGATTTTTTCAGGCTCTATGTTGCTGAATAGGCTTTTTATTCTGGAATCATGATAATATTGATGGTTCAAATCGAAATCAGTAACAAAATTTCTAAAAAGTTGCATTTCTGGAAAAATCTTCATTCTTATGGGCACTATTGCAAGACTTGGGTTCGAACTTTAAAAGCGAATTTTTCAGCATCTACGTTGCCGAACAGGCTAAAATTTTGGAATCGTGATTATAATGATGGTTCGAATCGAAATCAGTATTAAAATTTCTAAAAAGTTGCATTTCTGGAAAAATCTTCATTCTTATGGGCACTATTGCAAGACTTGTGTTCGAACTTTAAAAGCGAATTTTTCAGCATCTACGTTGCCGAACAGGCAAAAATCAAAAAGCCATTTTTTCAGGATCTATGTTGCCGAACAGGCTACAATTGTGGAATCGTGATAAAAATCATAGTTCGAAGCGAATTCAGTGAAAAAATCCCTAAAAAGATGCATTTTTGGAAAAATCTTCATTCTTATGGGCACTATTGTAAGACTTGGGTTCGAACTTTAAAAGCCATTTTTTCAGGCTATATGGTGCTGTATAGGCTTTTTATTTTGGAATCGTGATAATAATGATGGTTCGAAGCGAAATCAGTAACAAAATTTATAAAAAGTTTCATTTCTGGAAAAATCTTCATTCTTATGGGCACTGTTGCAAGACTTGGGTTCGAACTTTAAAAGCCATTTTTTCAGGCTCTATGGTGCTGAATAGGCTTTTTATTTTGGAATCGTTATAAAAATCATAGTTCGAAGCGAATTCAGTCAAAAAATCCCTAAAAAGATGCATTTGTGGAAAAATCTTCATTCTTATGGGCACGATTGCAAGACTTGGGTTCCAACTTCAAAAGCGATTTTTTCAGCATCTATGTTGCCGAACAGGCTTAAATTTTGGAATCGTGATTATAATTATGGTTCGAAGCGAAATAAGTAACAAAATTTCTAAAAAGTTTCATTTCTGTAAAAATCTTCATTCTTATGGGCACTATTGCAAGACTTGGGTTCAAACTTTAAAAGCGATTTTTTCAGGCTCTATGTTGCTGAATAGGGTTTTTATTTTGGAATCATGATAATATTGATGGTTCGAAGCGAAATCAGAAACGAAATTTCTAAAAAGTTGCATTTCTGGAAAAATCTTCATTCTTATGGGCACTATTGCAAGACTTGGGTTCGAACTTTAAAAGCGAATTTTTCAGCATCTACGTTGTCGAACAGGCTAAAATTTTGGAATCGTGATTATAATGATGGTTCGAAGCGAAATAAGTAACAAAATTTCTAAAAAGTTTCATTTCTGGAAAAATCTTCATTTTTATGGGCACTGTTGCAAGACTTGGGTTCGAACTTTAAAAGCCATTTTTTCAGGCTCTATGGTGCTGAAGAGGCTTTTAATTTGGGAATCGTTATTATAATGATGGTTCGAATCGAAATCAGTATCAAAATTTCTAAAAAGTTGCATTTTTGGAAAAATCTTCATTCTTATGGGCACTATTACAAGACTTGGGTTCAAACTATAAAAGCCTTTTTTAAAGGCTATATGTGTCGAAACAGGCGGAAATTTTAAAATCGTCAAAAGAATCATGTTCCAAAGTGAAATTAGTAACAAAATTTCGAATAAGTTTCATTTCTGGAAAAATCTTCATTCTTATGGGCACTGTTGCAAGACTTGGGTTCGAACTTCAAAAGCCATTTTTTCAGGCTCTATGGTGCTGAATAGGCTTTTTATTTTGGAATCGTGATAAAAATCATAGTTCGAAGCGAATTCAGTCAAAAAATCGCTAAAAAGATGCATTTTTGGAAAAATCTTCATTCTTATGGGCACGATTGTAAGACTTGAGTTCGAACTTTAAAAGCCATTTTTTCAGGCTCTATGGTGCTGTATAGGCTTTTTATTTTGGAATCGTGATAATAATGATGGTTCGAAGCAAAATCAGTAACAAAATTTCTAAAAAGTTTCATTTCTGGAAAAAAAGTTGCTGAATAGGCTTTTTATTTTGGAATCATGATAATATTGATGGTTCAAATCGAAATCAGTAACAAAATTTCTAAAAAGTTGCATTTTTGGAATAATCTTCGTTCTTATGGGCACTATTGCAAGACTTGGGTTCAAACTTTAAAAGCGATTTTTTCAGGCTCTATGTTGCTGAATAGGCTTTTTATTTTGGAATCATGATAATATTGATGGTTCGAAGCGAAATCAGAAACGAAATTTCTAAAAAGTTGCATTTCTGGAAAAATCTTCATTCTTATGGGCACTATTGCAAGACTTGGGTTCGAACTTTAAAAGCGAATTTTTCAGCATCTACGTTGCCGAACAGGCTAAAATTTTGGAATCGTGATTATAATGATGGTTCGAATCGAAATCAGTAACAAAATTTCTAAAAAGTTGCATTTCTGGACAAATCTTCATTCTTATGGGCACTGTTGCAAGACTTGTGTTCGAACTTTAAAAGCGAATTTTTCAGGCTCTATGGTGCTGTATAGGATTTTTATTTTGGAATCATGATAATAATAATGGTTCGAAGCGAAATCAGTAACAAAATATCAAAAAAGGTGCATTTTTGGAAATATCTTCATTCTTATGGGCACTATTGGAAGACTTGGGTTCGAACTTCAAAAGCCATTTTTTCAGGATCTATGTTGCCGAACAGGCTACAATTTTGGAATCGTGATAAAAATCATAGTTCGAAGCGAATTCAGTGAAAAAATCAGAGACTTGGGTTCGAACTTCAAAAGCCGTTTTTTCAGGATCTATGTTGCCAAACAGGCTACAATTTTGGAATCGTGATAATAATGATGGTTCGAATAGAAATCAGTAACAAAATTTCTTAAAAGTTGCATTTCTGGAAAAATCTTCATTGTTATGGGCACTATTGCAAGACTTGGGTTCGACCTTCAAAAGCGATTTTTTCAGCATCTATGTTGCCGAACGGGCTAAAATTTTGTAATCGTGATTATAATGATGGTTTGAAGCGAAATAAGTAACAAAATTTCTAAAAAGTTTCATTTCTGGAAAAATCTTCATTCTTATGGGCACCATTGCAAGACTTGGGTTCGAACATTAAAAGCCATTTTTTCAGGCTCTATGGTGCTGAAACGGCTTTTCTTTTGGAATCGTGATAAAAATCATAGTTCGAAGCGAAGTCAGTGAAAAAATCCCTAAAAAGATGCATTTCTGAAAAAATCATCATTCTTATCGGCACTATTGTATGACTTGGGTTCGAACTGCAAAAGCGATTTTTTCAGCATCTATGTTGCCGAACGGGCTAAAATTTTGTAATCGTGATAATAATGATGGTTCGAATCGAAATCAGTAACAAAATTTCTAAAAAGTTGCATTTCTGGAAAAATCTTAAATCTTATGGGCACTGTTGCAAGACTTGGGTTCGAATTTTAAGAGCCATTTTTTAGGGTCTATGGTGCTGTATAGGCTTTTTATTTTGGAATCGTGATAATAATGATGGTTCGAATCGAAATCAGTAACAAAATTTCTAAAAAGTTGCATTTCTGGAAAAATCTTAAATCTTATGGGCACTGTTGCAAGACTTGGGTTCGAACTTTAAAAGCCATTTTTTCAGGCTCTATGGTGCTGTATAGGCTTTTTATTTTGGAATCGTGATAATAATGATGGTTCGAAGCGAAATCAGTAACAAAATATCAAAAAGGTGCATTTTTGGAAAAATCGTCATTCTTATGGGCACTATTCCAAGACTTGGGTTCGAACTTTAAAAGCCATTTTTTCAGGCTCTATGGTGCTGAAACGGCTTTTCTTTTGGAATCGTGATAAAAATCATAGTTCGAAGCGAAGTCAGTGAAACAATCGCTAAAAAGATGCATTTCTGGAAAAATCATCATTCTTATCGGCACTATTGTATGACTTGGGTTCGAACTGCAAAAGCGATTTTTTCAGCATCTATGTTGCCAAACAGGCTACTATTTTGGAATCGTGATAATAATGATGGTTCGAATCGAAATCAGTAACAAAATTTCTAAAAAGATTCATTTCTGGAAAAATCTTCATTCTTATGGGCACTATTGCAAGACTTGGGTTCAAACTTCAAAAGCCATTTTTTCAGGATCTATGTTGCCGAACAGGCTACAATTTTGGAATCGTGATAAAAATCATAGTTCGAAGCGAAGTCAGTGAAAAAATCCCTAAAAAGATGCATTTCTGAAAAATCATGATTCTTATCGGCACTATTGTATGACTTGGGATCGAACTGCAAAAGCGATTTTTTCAGCACCTATGTTGCCAAACAGGCAACAATTTTTTGAATCGTTATAAAAATGATGGTTCGAAGCGAAATCAGTAACAAAATTTCTAAAAAGTTGCATTTTTGGAAAAATCTTCATTCTTATGGGCACTATTGCAAGACTTGGGTTCGAACTTCAAAAGCGGTTTTTTTAGCATCTATGTTGCCGAACGGGATACAATTTCGGAATCTTGATAATAATGATGGTTCAAATCGAAATCAGTAACAAAATTTCTAAAAAGTTGCATTTCTGGAAAATTCTTCATTCTTATGGGCACTATTGCAAGACATGGGTTCGAACTTTAAAAACCATTTTTTCAGGCTCTATGGTGCTGTATAGGCTTTTTATTTTGGAATCGTGATAATAATGATGGTTCGAAGCGAAATCAGTAACAAAATATCAAAAAAGGTGCATTTTTGGAAATATCTTCATTCTTATGGGCACTATTGGAAGACTTGGGTTCGAACTTCAAAAGCCATTTTTTCACGATCTATGTTGCCGAACAGGCTACAATTTTGGAATCGTGATAAAAATCATAGTTCGAAGCGAATTCAGTGAAAAAATCAGAGACTTGGGTTCGAACTTCAAAAGCCATTTTTTCAGGATCTATGTTGCCAAACAGGCTACAATTTTGTAATCGTGATTATAATGATGGTTCGAAGCGAAATAAGGAACAAAATTTCTAAAAAGTTTCATTTCTGGAAAAATCTTCATTCTTATGGGCACTATTGCAAGACTTGGGTTCGAATATTAAAAGCCATTTTTTCAGGCTCTATGGTGCTGAAACGGCTTTTCTTTTGGAATCGTGATAAAAATCATAGTTCGAAGCGAAGTCAGTGAAAAAATCCATAAAAAGATGCATTTCTGGAAAAATCATCATTCTTATTGGCACTATTGTATGACTTGGGTTCGAACTGCAAAAGCGATTTTTTCAGCATCTATGTTGCCGAACGGGCTAAAATTTTGTAATCGTGATAATAATGATGGTTCGAATCGAAATCAGTAACAAAATTTCTAAAAAGTTGCATTTCTGGAAAAATCTTAAATCTTATGGGCACTGTTGCAAGACTTGGGTTCGAACTTTAAAAGCCATTTTTTCAGTCTCTATGGTGCTGTATAGGCTTTTTATTTTGGAATCGTGATAATAATGATGGTTCGAAGCGAAATCAGTAACAAAATATCAAAAAAGTTGCATTTCTGGAAGAATCTTCATTCTTATGGGCACTATTGGAAGACTTGGTGTTTCTATAGCTCTTGAAAACTTTTAGCGTTTGTGTCGGGTGCAATTGATCGATATACGGGAACGGGAATAGGAATTTGAGGATGCCACCAGAATTAAGGGAAAGTCCTACCTTGTACTGGTATCTCCTTACAGCTTCCGTGGTAGCACCAAACTCACACAGTATTAATCTATTTCCGTCACTAGATATCGACCACGAGAGAAATGTCCATTGAAATGTATGACCCGAGACGCGTATCGGTAGGTGGTAAAAATTGTACTGGCGCCGGTCAGACGAAATCCCTCTCTCCCGATGGCAAGGTAGGAACAATAGGATGTAGGTAATAAAATAATTATAATTTATTAGCGTTATGCCCGAACATATACCGCCCGCCAAAATTAACAATTTTTCAATACCCATCGAAACTGGTCGAACCCGAAAAAAAAATAAAAACAAATAAGCTACAAGAAAACAGTAGGTATATGAAAAGAAACTTAATCCTAACAGTTAGTCTATTACTTACAAACTAGATGCACGCGAAACTAAAATTACACGTGAAAAATACAAAAAAAAATATATACGACCGTTACTATTTATTCTATGGGTAATAGGCAAAGCTTTGTCTCAGGCCGTAGATATACCCCGTCGTTAGTTTGAACTGAGGCTACTCTAACGACCCCATCCGAACCTTGTTTCACCTCCCTTATCCTGCCGAGCGGCCATTTTAAAGGAGGACTCCTGGTATCCTTAATGACTACCAGGTCATTTACTTGGAGGTTACGTGTAGCCTTGTACCATTTAACGCGATTTTGTAACTCTTGTAAGTACTCGGTATTCCAGCGCTGCCAAAAATGTTGCGTGATTTTCTGCAGGTGTTCCCAGCGATTGAGTCGGTTGGTCTTAACCTCGGAATAATTATATTCGGGAATTGAAATTAGCGGTTCACCTATTAAGAAATGACCTGGAGTGAGAGCTTGAATGTCTTCAGGGTCTGATGATAAGGAACACAGCGGTCGCGAGTTTAGTATGGCCTCAATCTTGGTTAAAATAGTAGTAAACTCCTCGTACGTTAACGAACTATCTCCTAATACCCTCTTTAAATGATTCTTTACCACTCTTATGTTACCTTCCCATAGTCCCCCGAAGTGGGGACTGGAAGGAGGATTAAAATTCCATACTATTCCCCTTTCCGAACATGTGCGCATTATAAGTTCATCATCACGACATTTATTTAAGAATTTTTGTGCTCCAATCAAATGGCGTTTAGCCCCAACGAAATTTGTACCACAATCAGAATAAATGGCTTGACAGATACCCCGTCTTGAAACGAATCTATTAAGTGTAGCGATAAAGGCCTCAGACGAAAGATCCGAGAGTACCTCGAGATGTATCGCCTTCGTTGACATGCAAACAAAAATCGCAAAGTAAGCCTTGTATGTTTTAGCACCTCTGCGTTTTCCTTCCTTTATGCTATATGGGCCCTCTAAATCCACCCCTACACGACTGAATACGCGACTCGGGGTGACACGAGCTTCTGGCAGGCTGGCCATGAGAGGAGTTGATGGTAAGGCTCGCAATCGTGCGCATCTCACACATTTTGAGACTAAATTCTTTATTTTATTGCGGGCAAATATAATCCAGTAATTTTGCTGAATCAGGAACTGCAAGGTTCGTGATCCGGCATGCAAATATATATTATGGTAATATAATATAAGAAGCTCAGCTATTTTACTATTCTTCGCAAGGATTATTGGAAACTTAGTATTGTAATTTAAACGAGAATTGCAGAGCCGCCCGCCAACGCGAAGTAAATTCTCGTTGTCAATGAAAACATTTAATTTTTGAAAAGCCACTGTGGTCACCCCATCTCCTTTGAGCTTTCGGAATTCAGCAGGAAAATGAAACTGTTGATCGCATTTTAACAAGACCATAGTCGCGTGGTTTATTTCTGAGCAGGTTAGAATTCCACGCTTACAACCGCTCTTGCTCTGTTGCCTAGCATTGTTTATGAATCTGAGGGACCAAGCAACCACATTCACGAGACGTGTCCACGATGAAAACCGGAAAAATCCTAGGCCCTTAAAATAGTCATGCGGCTCATGAACCGTTGAGATGTGAGACTTTACCTCTGGCAATTGTTCAATCTTTAATGTTTCCGGTAAAGCTAACGGCCACTTCTGTAACGACTGAACTAGCCACGGCGGGCCTTGAAACCATAATTAATTATCTATTATTTGAGGAGGATATAAATCGCGAGAAGCTAAATCTGCTGGATTCTCCTTTGAAACAACGTGATACCACCTTGCGTCCTCGACTTGATCGATTATTTTAATTACGCGGTTCGCGACAAATGTTTTTAAGATATGAGGAGATGCCTTAATCCATGATAAAACAATTGTAGAATCCGAAAATAATATTATATCTGTAATTGGTATAAGAGTTTCAATCGACGATTTCGTCATTTTTATCAGTTTCGAAAGCAGATGAGCTCCCAGGAGCTCAAGGCGCGGTATTGACATGTCTTCAGTGGCGCAACTTTAGATTTACTAGTAAGCAATGTCACTTTAGGGTGTGCTTCCTTCGTAACCAAATATACACAAGCAGCATAACCCAACTCACTAGCATCTGAAAATCCTACTTAAATACAGTTTGACTGTTTAATTGTATTGCAATGTCTAGGTATTTGTAAAAAACGTAACGATGGTAATCCATTTAAGAAATTTTGCCACAAAATGACAATATTTTCAGGGAGCGAGTCATCCCAACCTATCTTGATTTTCCATATTTCTTGCAAAAGGCATTTTACTTTGAAAACCACAGGGGTTATTAATCCAATAGGATCGAATATGCGAGCAACACAGCTTAGTATTGCACGCTTTGAAAATACCGTTAACTTTTCTTCCACGGAGTATGAAAAGGTATCCTTTTCTGGATCCCAAATTAAGCCTAAAATTTTTAACGAACCATATGTTTCATCATTAAATACAACCTGACCACTTGAGTGGATCCGATGTTCACTCGGGATGTCCTTTAATACCGGCAGCGAATTCCTCATCCATTTTCTTAATTGAAAGCCTCCTTTCGCAAGTAGTTTTTTCAGCTCCCTCTGAAGCTGAAAGGCGCTGTCTGTCTCCCAATCACCAGTAACAATATCGTCCACGTATGTATCCGACAACAGTGCCTTGGAAGCTTTTGGGAATTGTGCACCCTCATCCTGCACTAGCTGATGTAAAGTTCTGATTGCCAAATAGGGCGAAGAAGTCACACCAAACGTGACTGTGCTAAGTGTGTATTGCCCTACCGGCTGCAAAGGAGAAAAACGCCAAAGAATCCTTTGATAGCTAGTGTCTTCTTCTTTTATTCGAATTTGCAAAAACATTTTTTGAATATCCGTGGTAAATACTACCGGGTATATACGAAACTTTAATAAAATTTGTCCTATCTCATTTTGTAATTTGGGACCTGAATAAAAACAATCGTTTAAAGAAATTTGTCGGTCTGATTTACAGGAAGCGTCAAAAACCACTCGAATTTTAATATCATTACTAATTTTTTGCACGACCGGATGATGGGGAATGTAATTCGTATTCCGTATCTCAGTCGATTGGGTAACTCTTGACATGAAGCCTTGCTCTATAAAATCCTTCATATATTTACGATAATGTTCCGCTAAGGTTGGATTTAACGACAAACGTTTTTCCAAATTATATAATCTCTTAAGAGCGATATCATATGTACTTCCTAAATTTACTTCCGATTTATTTTTAAAAGGTAGCGCTACTACATATCTGCCACAAATATCCCGTTTAACCGTTGCCTTAAATATATTTCGCATTCACTATCATCTTTATTATGAATAATTTCGTTAGAAATCTCTTCGACTTCCCAGAAACGTCTTACCGCGTAATTTAAGTCGTTGTTTTCGACTGCAGTTAAAGCTGACGTCACAAAAGCCTGTGTTTCATCTTTCATTTGTGCTACACATGAACCCATGACTACGTATCCGAATATTGTATTCACGGCCAGCAAATTACATTTACGGCTTGAAATACATCCTGGTCTCCATATTTTTGATATCAAGTCAGTCCCCACTAAGAAGTCGATATCGCCTGGAAATTGAAAATCTGGATCCGCCAGCTTCAACTGTTTGAATTCTTCAAACGGTTCATTCATATTAACGGGCGGAAGCTTGGACGTAATATTTGAAATAACTATCGCTTGTCCTGACACAAAAGAGTGATTCTGAATGGGATATATTTTACAAGTAACTAAACCTTGCACATTGTTGACTATTGCATTATTGACCCCAGTGACAGTACCTAACCATTTCTTCGATTTTAATCCCAAAGCATTATATAATTTTTCAGACATGAACGAAATTTCACTGCCAGAATCAATTAATATTCTGGCGCGCTTTCTGCGTCCTGAAATGTCAAGGAATTCTGCCAGCGCGGTAGGTAAAATAGAGCGTTTTGTCACTGTGTATGCAGCATTACAGTTTGCTGAGTTATCGTTTTCAGAATCGCGGTTCGGTGAAGGTGACCTTTCGTCACTATGTAAAAGGGTATTGTGTGACTTGTTACAAATTCTAAATCGGAATTTAGATCGGCAATTTTTAATTAGATGTGGATTTAAACAATTGAAACATAATCTTTCTCTTTTGACGAAGTCCCTCCTACTGTCTACTTGTAATCCAAGAAATATTTTACATTTTGTAATGTGGTGATCAGCTTTGCAATAACTGCAAATAATTTTCTTCGTGTAATCGTTTTTAACAAATAGAACCCGTTTAGACTTACGATTCTCCTTTACGTCTGAAAGCATATTTAGGCGGTTTTGCGCGGCCAAGAAATTAATTAATTTTTCGACATTCGGAATTTCATCTTTGTCAATTCTAGACTCAAAAGACCGCCGAGTATTTAAATCTATTTTTTGTAAAACTAAATGGCAAATAAATTCCTCGAATAATTTGTCTCGTTTTAGTTCGTATAGACCGGAAAGATTTTCACGTAATCCATTTAATATCTCCACATTGCTAGTGAAATCGCAATTTAAAATAGAGTTTGCATAGTGTATAAATAATGCTCTCGACTCCGAAAATTGATTTAATAATGTCTCCCAGGCTAATTCATAGTTTTCTCGTATTATTGGAATTGTTTTAACCAGGGATTTTTTTTTTTTTTGGATTAGTTTTTCAGGCTCTTTGGTGAAATCAGTGAAAAAATCCCGTAAAAAATGCATTTTTTTGCCAAACAGGCTACAATTTTTTAATCGTGATAAAAATGATGGATCAAAGCGAAATCAGTAACAAAATTTCTAAAAAGTTGCATTTCTGGAAAATTCTTCATTCTTATGGGCACTATTGCAAGACATGGGTTCGAACTTTAAAAGCGATTTTTTCAGGCTCTATGTTGCTGAATAGGCTTTTTATTTTGGAATCATGATAATATTGATGGTTCGAAGCGAAATCAGTAACAAAATATCAAAAAAGGTGCATTTTTGGAAAAATCGTCATTCTTATGGGCACTATTGCAAGACTTAGGTTCGAACTTCAAAACCGATTTTTTCAGCATCTATATTGCCGAACAGGCTAAAATTTTGGAATCGTGATTATAATGATGGTTCGAAGCGAAATAAGTAACAAAATTTCTAAAAAGTTTCATTTCTGGAAAAATCTTCATTCTTATGGGCACTATTCCAAGACTTGGGTTCGAACTTTAAAAGCCATTTTTTCAGGCTCTATGGTGCTGTATAGGCTTTTTATTTTGGAATCGTGATAATAATGATGGTTCGAAGCGAAATCAGTAACAAAATTTCTAAAAAGTTTCATTTCTGGAAAAATCTTCATTCTTATGGGCACTGTTGCAAGACTTGGGTTGGAACTTTAAAAGCGATTTTTTCAGGCTCTTTGGTGAAATCAGTGAAAAAATCCCGTAAAAAATGCATTTTTTTGCCAAACAGGCTACAATTTTTTAATCGTGATAAAAATGATGGTTCGAAGCGAAATCAGTTACAAAATTTCTAAAAAGTTGCATTCATGGAAAATTCTTCATTCTTATGGGCACTATTGCAAGACTTGGGTTCGAACTTTAAAAGCGATTTTTTCAGGCTCTATGTTGCTGAATAGGCTTTTTATTTTGGAATCATTATAATATTGATGGTTCGAAGCGAAATCAGTAACAAAATATCAAAAAAGGTGCATTTTTGGAAAAATCGTCATTCTTATGGGCACTATTGCAAGCCTTAGGTTCGAACTTCAAAAGCGATTTTTTCAGCATCTATGTTGCCGAACAGGCTAAAATTTTGGAATCGTGATTATAATGATGGTTCGAAGCGAAATAAGGAACAAAATTTCTAAAAAGTTTCATTTCTGGAAAAATCTTCATTTTTATGGGCACTGTTGCAAGACTTGGGTTCGAACTTTAAAAGCCATTTTTTCAGGCTCTATGGTGCTGAAGAGGCTTTTAATTTGGGAATCGTGTTAAAAATCATAGTTCGAAGCGAATTCAGTGAAAAAATCCCTAAATAGATGCATTTTTGGAAAAATCTTCATTCTTATGGGCACTATTGCAAGACTTGGGTTCGAACTTCAAAAGCCATTTTTTCAGGATCTATGTTGCCAAACAGTCTACAATTTTGGAATCGTGATAATAATGATGGTTCGAATCGCTATCAGTAACAAAATTTCTTAAAAGTTGCATTTCTGGAAAAATCTTCATTTTTATGGGCACTGTTGCAAGACATGGGTTCGAACTTTAAAAGCCATTTTATCAGGCTCTATGGTGCTGATGAGGCTTTTTATTTGGGAATCGTGATAATAATGATGGTTCGAAGCGAAATCAGTAACAAAATTTCTAAAAAGTTTCATTTCTGGAAAAATCTTCATTTTTATGGGCACTGTTGCAAGACTTGGGTTCGAACTTTAAAAGCCATTTTATCAGGCTCTATGGTGCTGATGAGGCTTTTTATTTGGGAATCGTGATAAAAATCGAAGTTCGAAGAGAATTCAGTGAAAAAATCCCAAAAAAGATTCATTTTTGGAAAAATCTTCATTCTTATGGGCATTATTGCAAAAGACTTGGGTTCGAATCGAAATCAGTAAAAAAATTTATAAAAAGTTGCATTTCTGGAAAAATCTTAAATCTTATGGGCACTGTTGCAAGACTTGGGTTCAAATTTTAAGAACAATTTTTTAGGGTCTATGGTGCTGAATAGGCATTTTATTTTGGAATCGTGATAAGAATCATAGTTCGAAGCGAATTCTGTGAAAAAATCCGTAAAAAGATGCATTTTTGGAAAAATCTTCATTCTTATGGGCACTATTGTAAGACATGGGTTCGAACTTTAAAAGCTATTTTTTCAGGCTCTATGGTGCTGTATAGGCTTTTCATTTTGGAATCGTGATAATAATGATGGTTCAAAGCGAAATCAGTAACAAAATATCAAAAAAGGTGCATTTTTGGAAAAATCGTCATTCTTATGGGCACTATTGCAAGACTTAGGTTCGAACTTCACAACCGATTTTTTCAGCATCTATGTTGCCGAACAGGCTAAAATTTTGGAATCGTGATTATAATGATGGTTCGAAGCGAAATAAGTAACAAAATTTCTAAAAAGTTTCATTTCTGGAAAAATCTTCATTCTTATGGGCACTATTCCAAGACTTGGGTTCGAACTTTAAAAGCCATTTTTTCAGGCTCTATGGTGCTGTATAGGCTTTTTATTTTGGAATCGTGATAATAATGATGGTTCGAAGCGAAATCAGTAACAAAATTTCTAAAAAGTTTCATTTCTGGAAAAATCTTCATTCTTATGGGCACTGTTGCAAGACTTGGGTTGGAACTTTAAAAGCCATTTTTTCAGGCTCTTTGGTGAAATCAGTGAAAAAATCCCGTAAAAAATGCATTTTTTTGCCAAACAGGCTACAATTTTTTAATCGTGATTATAATGATGGTTCGAAGCGAAATAAGGAACAAAATTTCTAAAAAGTTTCATTTCTGGAAAAATCTTCATTTTTATGGGCACTGTTGCAAGACTTGGGTTCGAACTTTAAAAGCCATTTTTTCAGGCTCTATGGTGCTGAAGAGGCTTTTAATTTGGGAATCGTGTTAAAAATCATAGTTCGAAGCGAATTCAGTGAAAAAATCCCTAAATAGATGCATTTTTGGAAAAATCTTCATTCTTATGGGCACTATTGCAAGACTTGGGTTCGAACTTCAAAAGCCATTTTTTCAGGATCTATGTTGCCAAACAGTCTACAATTTTGGAATCGTGATAATAATGATGGTTCGAATCGAAATCAGTAACAAAATTTCTTAAAAGTTGCATTTCTGGAAAAATCTTCATTTTTATGGGCACTGTTGCAAGACATGGGTTCGAACTTTAAAAGCCATTTTATCAGGCTCTATGGTGCTGATGAGGCTTTTTATTTGGGAATCGTGATAATAATGATGGTTCGAAGCGAAATCAGTAACAAAATTTCTAAAAAGTTTCATTTCTGGAAAAATCTTCATTTTTATGGGCACTGTTGCAAGACTTGGGTTCGAACTTTAAAAGCCATTTTATCAGGCTCTATGGTGCTGATGAGGCTTTTTATTTGGGAATCGTGATAAAAATCGAAGTTCGAAGAGAATTCAGTGAAAAAATCCCAAAAAAGATTCATTTTTGGAAAAATCTTCATTCTTATGGGCATTATTGCAAGACTTGGGTTCGAATCGAAATCAGTAAAAAAATTTATAAAAAGTTGCATTTCTGGAAAAATCTTAAATCTTATGGGCACTGTTGCAAGACTTGGGTTCGAATTTTAAGAACAATTTTTTAGGGTCTATGGTGCTGAATAGGCATTTTATTTTGGAATCGTGATAAGAATCATAGTTCGAAGCGAATTCTGTGAAAAAATCCGTAAAAAGATGCATTTTTGGAAAAATCTTCATTCTTATGGGCACTATTGTAAGACATGGGTTCGAACTTTAAAAGCTATTTTTTCAGGCTCTATGGTGCTGTATAGGCTTTTCATTTTGGAATCGTGATAATAATGATGGTTCAAAGCGAAATCAGTAACAAAATATCAAAAAAGGTGCATTTTTGGAAAAATCGTCATTCTTATGGGCACTATTGCAAGACTTAGGTTCGAACTTCAAAACCGATTTTTTCAGCATCTATGTTGCCGAACAGGCTAAAATTTTGGAATCGTGATTATAATGATGGTTCGAAGCGAAATAAGTAACAAAATTTCTAAAAAGTTTCATTTCTGGAAAAATCTTCATTCTTATGGGCACTATTCCAAGACTTGGGTTCGAACTTTAAAAGCCATTTTTTCAGGCTCTATGGTGCTGTATAGGCTTTTTATTTTGGAATCGTGATAATAATGATGGTTCGAAGCGAAATCAGTAACAAAATTTCTAAAAAGTTTCATTTCTGGAAAAATCTTCATTCTTATGGGCACTGTTGCAAGACTTGGGTTGGAACTTTAAAAGCCATTTTATCAGGCTCTATGGTGCTGATGAGGCTTTTTATTTGGGAATCGTGATAAAAATCATAGTTCGAAGAGAATTCAGTGAAAAAATCCCAAAAAAGATTCATTTTTGGAAAAATCTTCATTCTTATGGGCATTATTGCAAGACTTGGGTTCGAATCGAAATCAGTAAAAAAATTTATAAAAAGTTGCATTTCTGGAAAAATCTTAAATCTTATGGGCACTGTTGCCAGACTTGGGTTCGAATTTTAAGAACAATTTTTTAGGGTCTATGGTGCTGAATAGGCTTTTTATTTTGGAATCGTGATAAGAATCATAGTTCGAAGCGAATTCTGTGAAAAAATCCGTAAAAAGATGCATTTTTGGAAAAATCTTCATTCTTATGGGCACTATTGTAAGACATGGGTTCGAACTTTAAAAGCTATTTTTTCAGGCTCTATGGTGCTGTATAGGCTTTTCATTTTGGAATCGTGATAATAATGATGGTTCGAAGCGAAATCAGTAACAAAATATCAAAAAAGGTGCATTTTTGGAAAAATCGTCATTCTTATGGGCACTATTGCAAGACTTAGGTTCGAACTTCAAAACCGATTTTTTCAGCATCTATGTTGCCGAACAGGCTAAAATTTTGGAATCGTGATTATAATGATGGTTCGAAGCGAAATAAGTAACAAAATTTCTAAAAAGTTTCATTTCTGGAAAAATCTTCATTCTTATGGGCACTATTCCAAGACTTGGGTTCGAACTTTAAAAGCCATTTTTTCAGGCTCTATGGTGCTGTATAGGCTTTTAATTTGGGAATCGTGTTAAAAATCATAGTTCGAAGCGAATTCAGTGAAAAAATCCCTAAAAAGATGCATTTTTGGAAAAATCTTCATTCTTATGGGCACTATTGCAAGACTTGGGTTCGAACTTCAAAAGCCATTTTTTCAGGATCTATGTTGCCAAACAGGCTACAATTTTGGAATCGTGATAATAATGATGGTTCGAATCGAAATCAGTAACAAAATTTCTTAAAAGTTGCATTTCTAGAAAAATCTTCATTTTTATGGGCACTGTTGCAAGACTTGGGTTGGAACTTTAAAAGCCATTTTTTCAGGCTCTTTGGTGAAATCAGTGAAAAAATCCCGTAAAAAATGCATTTTTTTGCCAAACAGGCTACAATTTTTTAATCGTGATTATAATGATGGTTCGAAGCGAAATAAGGAACAAAATTTCTAAAAAGTTTCATTTCTGGAAAAATCTTCATTTTTATGGGCACTGTTGCAAGACTTGGGTTCGAACTTTAAAAGCCATTTTTTCAGGCTCTATGGTGCTGTATAGGCTTTTTATTTTGGAATCGTGATAATAATGATGGTTCGAAGCGAAATCAGTAACAAAATTTCTAAAAAGTTTCATTTCTGGAAAAATCTTCATTCTTATGGGCACTGTTGCAAGACTTGGGTTGGAACTTTAAAAGCCATTTTTTCAGGCTCTTTGGTGAAATCAGTGAAAAAATCCCGTAAAAAATGCATTTTTTTGCCAAACAGGCTACAATTTTTTAATCGTGATTATAATGATGGTTCGAAGCGAAATAAGGAACAAAATTTCTAAAAAGTTTCATTTCTGGAAAAATCTTCATTTTTATGGGCACTGTTGCAAGACTTGGGTTCGAACTTTAAAAGCCATTTTTTCAGGCTCTATGGTGCTGAAGAGGCTTTTAATTTGGGAATCGTGTTAAAAATCATAGTTCGAAGCGAATTCAGTGAAAAAATCCCTAAATAGATGCATTTTTGGAAAAATCTTCATTCTTATGGGCACTATTGCAAGACTTGGGTTCGAACTTCAAAAGCCATTTTTTCAGGATCTATGTTGCCAAACAGTCTACAATTTTGGAATCGTGATAATAATGATGGTTCGAATCGAAATCAGTAACAAAATTTCTTAAAAGTTGCATTTCTGGAAAAATCTTCATTTTTATGGGCACTGTTGCAAGACATGGGTTCGAACTTTAAAAGCCATTTTATCAGGCTCTATGGTGCTGATGAGGCTTTTTATTTGGGAATCGTGATAATAATGATGGTTCGAAGCGAAATCAGTAACAAAATTTCTAAAAAGTTTCATTTCTGGAAAAATCTTCATTTTTATGGGCACTGTTGCAAGACTTGGGTTCGAACTTTAAAAGCCATTTTATCAGGCTCTATGGTGCTGATGAGGCTTTTTATTTGGGAATCGTGATAAAAATCGAAGTTCGAAGAGAATTCAGTGAAAAAATCCCAAAAAAGATTCATTTTTGGAAAAATCTTCATTCTTATGGGCATTATTGCAAGACTTGGGTTCGAATCGAAATCAGTAAAAAAATTTATAAAAAGTTGCATTTCTGGAAAAATCTTAAATCTTATGGGCACTGTTGCAAGACTTGGGTTCGAATTTTAAGAACAATTTTTTAGGGTCTATGGTGCTGAATAGGCATTTTATTTTGGAATCGTGATAAGAATCATAGTTCGAAGCGAATTCTGTGAAAAAATCCGTAAAAAGATGCATTTTTGGAAAAATCTTCATTCTTATGGGCACTATTGTAAGACATGGGTTCGAACTTTAAAAGCTATTTTTTCAGGCTCTATGGTGCTGTATAGGCTTTTCATTTTGGAATCGTGATAATAATGATGGTTCAAAGCGAAATCAGTAACAAAATATCAAAAAAGGTGCATTTTTGGAAAAATCGTCATTCTTATGGGCACTATTGCAAGACTTAGGTTCGAACTTCAAAACCGATTTTTTCAGCATCTATGTTGCCGAACAGGCTAAAATTTTGGAATCGTGATTATAATGATGGTTCGAAGCGAAATAAGTAACAAAATTTCTAAAAAGTTTCATTTCTGGAAAAATCTTCATTCTTATGGGCACTATTCCAAGACTTGGGTTCGAACTTTAAAAGCCATTTTTTCAGGCTCTATGGTGCTGTATAGGCTTTTTATTTTGGAATCGTGATAATAATGATGGTTCGAAGCGAAATCAGTAACAAAATTTCTAAAAAGTTTCATTTCTGGAAAAATCTTCATTCTTATGGGCACTGTTGCAAGACTTGGGTTGGAACTTTAAAAGCCATTTTATCAGGCTCTATGGTGCTGATGAGGCTTTTTATTTGGGAATCGTGATAAAAATCATAGTTCGAAGAGAATTCAGTGAAAAAATCCCAAAAAAGATTCATTTTTGGAAAAATCTTCATTCTTATGGGCATTATTGCAAGACTTGGGTTCGAATCGAAATCAGTAAAAAAATTTATAAAAAGTTGCATTTCTGGAAAAATCTTAAATCTTATGGGCACTGTTGCCAGACTTGGGTTCGAATTTTAAGAACAATTTTTTAGGGTCTATGGTGCTGAATAGGCTTTTTATTTTGGAATCGTGATAAGAATCATAGTTCGAAGCGAATTCTGTGAAAAAATCCGTAAAAAGATGCATTTTTGGAAAAATCTTCATTCTTATGGGCACTATTGTAAGACATGGGTTCGAACTTTAAAAGCTATTTTTTCAGGCTCTATGGTGCTGTATAGGCTTTTCATTTTGGAATCGTGATAATAATGATGGTTCGAAGCGAAATCAGTAACAAAATATCAAAAAAGGTGCATTTTTGGAAAAATCGTCATTCTTATGGGCACTATTGCAAGACTTAGGTTCGAACTTCAAAACCGATTTTTTCAGCATCTATGTTGCCGAACAGGCTAAAATTTTGGAATCGTGATTATAATGATGGTTCGAAGCGAAATAAGTAACAAAATTTCTAAAAAGTTTCATTTCTGGAAAAATCTTCATTCTTATGGGCACTATTCCAAGACTTGGGTTCGAACTTTAAAAGCCATTTTTTCAGGCTCTATGGTGCTGTATAGGCTTTTAATTTGGGAATCGTGTTAAAAATCATAGTTCGAAGCGAATTCAGTGAAAAAATCCCTAAAAAGATGCATTTTTGGAAAAATCTTCATTCTTATGGGCACTATTGCAAGACTTGGGTTCGAACTTCAAAAGCCATTTTTTCAGGATCTATGTTGCCAAACAGGCTACAATTTTGGAATCGTGATAATAATGATGGTTCGAATCGAAATCAGTAACAAAATTTCTTAAAAGTTGCATTTCTAGAAAAATCTTCATTTTTATGGGCACTGTTGCAAGACTTGGGTTCGAACTTTAAAAGCCATTTTATTAGGCTCTATGGTGCTGATGAGGCTTTTTATTTGGGAATCGTGATAATAATGATGGTTCGAAGCGAAATCAGTAACAAAATTTCTAAAAAGTTTCATTTCTGGAAAAATCTTCATTTTTATGGGCACTGTTGCAAGACTTGGGTTCGAACTTTAAAAGCCATTTTATCAGGCTCTATGGTGCAGAAGAGGCTTTTAATTTGGGAATCGTGTTAAAAATCATAGTTCGAAGCGAATTCAGTGAAAAAATCCCTAAAAAGATGCATTTTTGGAAAAATCTTCATTCTTATGGGCACTATTGCAAGACTTGGGTTCGAACTTCAAAAGCCATTTTTTCAGGATCTATGTTGCCAAACAGGCTACAATTTTGGAATCGTGATAATAATGATGGTTCGAATCGAAATCAGTAACAAAATTTCTTAAAAGTTGCATTTCTGGAAAAATCTTCATTTTTATGGGCACTGTTGCAAGACTTGGGTTCGAACTTTAAAAGCCATTTTATCAGGCTCTATGGTGCTGATGAGGCTTTTTATTTGGGAATCGTGATAATAATGATGGTTCGAAGCGAAATCAGTAACAAAATTTCTAAAAAGTTTAATTTCTGGAAAAATCTTCATTTTTATGGGCACTGTTGCAAGACATGGGTTCGAACTTTAAAAGCCATTTTATCAGGCTCTATGGTGCTGATGAGGCTTTTTATTTGGGAATCGTGATAAAAATCATAGTTCGAAGAGAATTCAGTGAAAAAATCCCAAAAAAGATTCATTTTTGGAAAAATCTTCATTCTTATGGGCATTATTGCAAGACTTGGGTTCGAATCGAAATCAGTAAAAAAATTTATAAAAAGTTGCATTTCTGGAAAAATCTTAAATCTTATGGGCACTGTTGCCAGACTTGGGTTCGAATTTTAAGAACAATTTTTTAGGGTCTATGGTGCTGAATAGGCTTTTTATTTTGGAATCGTGATAAGAATCATAGTTCGAAGCGAATTCTGTGAAAAAATCCGTAAAAAGATGCATTTTTGGAAAAATCTTCATTCTTATGGGCACTATTGTAAGACATGGGTTCGAACTTTAAAAGCTATTTTTTCAGGCTCTATGGTGCTGTATAGGCTTTTCATTTTGGAATCGTGATAATAATGATGGTTCGAAGCGAAATCAGTAACAAAATATCAAAAAAGGTGCATTTTTGGAAAAATCGTCATTCTTATGGGCACTATTGCAAGACTTAGGTTCGAACTTCAAAACCGATTTTTTCAGCATCTATGTTGCCGAACAGGCTAAAATTTTGGAATCGTGATTATAATGATGGTTCGAAGCGAAATAAGTAACAAAATTTCTAAAAAGTTTCATTTCTGGAAAAATCTTCATTCTTATGGGCACTATTCCAAGACTTGGGTTCGAACTTTAAAAGCCATTTTTTCAGGCTCTATGGTGCTGTATAGGCTTTTTATTTTGGAATCGTGATAATAATGATGGTTCGAATCGAAATCACTAACAAAATTTCTGAAAAGTTGCATTTCTGGAAAAATCTTCATTGTTATGGGCACTATTGCAAGACTTGGGTTCGACTTTCAAAAGCGATTTTTTCAGCATCTATGTTGCCGAAGGGGCTAAAATTTTGTAATCGTGATTATAATGGTGGTTCGAAGCGAAATAAGTATCAAAATTTCTAAAAAGTTTCATTTCTGGAAAAATCTTCATTCTTATGGGCAGTATTGCAAGACTTGGGTTCGAACATTAAAAGCCATTTTTTCAGGCTCTATGGTGCTGAAACGGCTTTTCTTTTGGAATCGTGATAAAAATCATAGTTCGAAGCGAAGTCAGTGAAAAAATCCCTAAAAAGATGCATTTCTGGAAAAATCATCATTCTTATCGGCACTATTGTATGACTTGGGTTCGAATTGCAAAAGCGATTTTTTCAGCATCTATGTTGCCGAACGGGCTAAAATTTTGTAATCGTGATAATAATGATGGTTCGAATCGAAATCAGTAACAAAATTTCTAAAAAGTTGCATTTCTGGAAAAATCTTAAATCTTATGGGCACTGTTGCAAGACTTGGGTTCGAATTTTAAGAGCCATTTTTTAGGGTCTATGGTGCTGAATAGGCTTTTTATTTTGGAATCGTGATAAAAATCATAGTTCGAAGCGAATTCAGTGAAAAAATCCCTAAAAAGATGCATTTTTGGAAAAATCTTCATTCTTATGGGCACTATTGTAAGACTTGGGTTCGAACTTTAAAAGCCATTTTTTCAGGCTCTATGGTGCTGTATAGGCTTTTTATTTTGGAATCGTGATAATAATGATGGTTCGAAGCGAAATCAGTAAAAAATTTCTAAAAAGTTTCATTTCTGGAAAAATCTTCATTTTTATGGGCACTGTTGCAAGACTTGGGTTCGAACTTTAAAAGCCATTTTTTCAGACTCTATGGTGCTGAAGAGGCTTTTTATTTGGGAATCGTGATAAAAATCATAGTTCGAAGCGAATTCAGTGAAAATATCCCTCAAAAGATGCATTTTTGGAAAAATCTTCATTCTTATGGGCACTATTGCAAGATTTGGGTTCGAATCGAAATCAGTAAAAAAATTTCTAAAAAGTTGCATTTCTGGAAAAATCTTCATTCTTATGGGCACTGTTTCAAGACTTGGGTTCGAACTTCAAAAGCCATTTTTTCAGGATCTATGTTGCCAAACAGGCTACAATTTTGGAATCGTGATTATAATGGTGGTTCGAAGCGAAATAAGTATCAAAATTTCTAAAAAGTTTCATTTCTGGAAAAATCTTCATTCTTATGGGCACTATTGCAAGACTTGGGTTCGAACATTAAAAGCCATTTTTTCAGGCTCTATGGTGCTGAAACGGCTTTTCTTTTGGAATCGTGATAAAAATCATAGTTCGAAGCGAAGTCAGTGAAAAAATCCCTAAAAAGATGCATTTCTGGAAAAATCATCATTCTTATCGGCACTATTGCATGACTTGGGTTCGAACTGCAAAAGCGATTTTTTCAGCATCTATGTTGCCGAACGGGCTAAAATTTTGTAATCGTGATAATAATGATGGTTCGAATCGAAATCAGTAACAAAATTTCTAAAAAGTTGCATTTCTGGAAAAATCTTAAATCTTATGGGCACTGTTGCAAGACTTGGGTTCGAATTTTAAGAGCCATTTTTTAGGGTCTATGGTGCTGAATAGGCTTTTTATTTTGGAATCGTGATAAAAATCATAGTTCGAAGCGAATTCAGTGAAAAAATCCCTAAAAAGATGCATTTTTGGAAAAATCTTCATTCTTATGGGCACTATTGTAAGACTTGGGTTCGAACTTTAAAAGCCATTTTTTCAGGCTCTATGGTGCTGTATAGTCTTTTTATTTTGGAATCGTGATAATAATGATGGTTCGAATCGAAATCAGTAACAAAATTTCTAAAAAGTTGCATTTCTGGAAAAATCTTAAATCTTATGGGCACTGTTGCAAGACTTGGGTTCGAATTTTAAGAGCCATTTTTTAGGGTCTATGGTGCTGAATAGGCTTTTTATTTTGGAATCGTGATAAAAATCATAGTTCGAAGCGAATTCAGTGAAAAAATCCCTAAAAAGATGCATTTTTGGAAAAATCTTCATTCTTATGGGCACTATTGCAAGACTTGGGTTCGAACTTCAAAAGCCATTTTTTCAGGATCTATGTTGCCGAACAGGCTAAAATTTTGGAATCGTGATTATAATGATGGTTCGAAGCGAAATAAGTAACAAAATTTCTAAAAAGTTTCATTTCTGGAAAAATCTTCATTCTTATGGGCACTATTCCAAGACTTGGGTTCGAACTTTAAAAGCCATTTTTTCAGGCTCTATGGTGCTGTATAGGCTTTTTATTTTGGAATCGTGATAATAATGATGGTTCGAAGCGAAATCAGTAACAAAATTTCTAAAAAGTTTCATTTCTGGAAAAATCTTCATTCTTATGGGCACTGTTGCAAGACTTGGGTTGGAACTTTAAAAGCCATTTTTTCAGGCTCTTTGGTGAAATCTGTGAAAAAATCCCGTAAAAAATGCATTTTTTTGCCAAACAGGCTACAATTTTTTAATCGTGATAAAAATGATGGTTCGAAGCGAAATCAGTAACAAAATTTCTAAAAAGTTGCATTTCTGGAAAATTCTTCATTCTTATGGGCACTATTGCAAGACTTGGGTTCGAACTTTAAAAGCGATTTTTTCAGGCTCTATTTTGCTGAATAGGCTTTTTATTTTGGAATCATGATAATATTGATGGTTCGAAGCGAAATCAGTAACAAAATATCAAAAAAGGTGCATTTTTGGAAAAATCGTCATTCTTATGGGCACTATTGCAAGACTTAGGTTCGAACTTCAAAAGCGATTTTTTCAGCATCTATGTTGCCGAACAGGCTAAAATTTTGGAATCGTGATTATAATTATGGTTCGAAGCGAAATAAGGAACAAAATTTCTAAAAAGTTTCATTTCTGGAAAAATCTTCATTTTTATGGGCACTGTTGCAAGACTTGGGTTCGAACTTTAAAAGCCATTTTTTCAGGCTCTATGGTGCTAAAGAGGCTTTTAATTTGGGAATCGTGTTAAAAATCATAGTTCGAAGCGAATTCAGTGAAAAAATCCCTAAAAAGATGCATTTTTGGAAAAATCTTCATTCTTATGGGCACTATTGCAAGACTTGGGTTCGAACTTCAAAAGCCATTTTTTCAGGATCTATGTTGCCAAACAGGCTACAATTTTGGAATCGTGATAATAATGATGGTTCGAATCGAAATCAGTAACAAAATTTCTTAAAAGTTGCATTTCTGGAAAAATCTTCATTTTTATGGGCACTGTTGCAAGACTTGGGTTCGAACTTTAAAAGCCATTTTATCAGGCTCTATGGTGCTGATGAGGCTTTTTATTTGGGAATCGTGATAATAATGATGGTTCGAAGCGAAATCAGTAACAAAATTTCTAAAAAGTTTCATTTCTGGAAAAATCTTCATTTTTATGGGCACTGTTGCAAGACTTGGGTTCGAACTTTAAAAGCCATTTTATCAGGCTCTATGGTGCTGATGAGGCTTTTTATTTGGGAATCGTGATAAAAATCATAGTTCGAAGAGAATTCAGTGAAAAAATCCCAAAAAAGATTCATTTTTGGAAAAATCTTCATTCTTATGGGCATTATTGCAAGACTTGGGTTCGAATCGAAATCAGTAAAAAAATTTATAAAAAGTTGCATTTCGTCACCTCAGTGCTTAATTGTCCAAACGACCATTTGCAAATTTTACAGGAGGAGGTTTTCTTTGATTATTTCAATGAAACATTATGACAGGTGTTTAAGATGAAGATATTTCCGTCAAGCTAAAGGTCTGATCAGCTTAAATAATTCTTTGTAAATTGACTAAGGATAGTTTTTGATACTTTTTTTTACATTTTAAAATGGAGATTGAACAAAAACGCACCACCAGAATTTTGTAAATGGAGATTGAACAAACTGGAATTGGAGATAGGGCAACTTTTGCGTAGAACTTTCCGTGCTTGTTTGTTCAAACGACCACCTTTAGTTATATACAGGATGAGTTTATTTTCAATATTTCTATTATGGATACTGACAATTCGTGGTGGAATCTATATATATATATTTATAATAGTGATTTTTTATTTGTTGGTTCCTTCTTATTTCCTATACCTTTTCTATACATAAAAGTGAGCTCTGGCGTTATGAAATTTATATACAAATTCACATCTTATTTCCCATACCACTCTACCGACTGCGATAAAACTTTGTAACTTTGAGTTGTGCGCATGCCCGCGAAGGTTTCCCTATATTATATTGAACTATGGCGTTGTGAAATTTGTATAAAGATTCTCTTATTATTTCCTATATCATTCATCCGATTGCGATGAAACTTTGGTGAGTTGCTTTGCGCACGCCGGCGAAGGTTTCCATACATAAAGGTGAACTCTGGCGTTATGAAATTTGCATTCAGATTGTATAATAGGTGGCGATCGAGTTGTTATAAAAATGAGTGCATTATTTCTTGTAGCTTAGCAGTAGGGACTGAAAGAGGGAAGGGTGAGGATAATCCGTGAGGGGGGAGGGTTTGTGGGATGCGGGACAAATCTTTCTTTGAGTGGCATTGAAACGCGTGCCAGGTACTCGACAGTTCCATTATAATAATTTACTTCAATGATAATAATATATTAAACAATGTCCAACTTTTTTTATTTCTGACCGTGACCGGGTTTAGCCTATCAACCATCTTTAGACTTCCATCTTCGTTGTTACGACATAGCAACGAAAATGGGATATCCATATAATTTGAATAAAATCATTGCATTCCACCCCTTTTAATCCCCCTCCCTAAATTTAATGTATATAAAGCACAGCTTAAGGAATATCTGTACCAGTCTGAAGATGACCGCAGTAGGCTGAATCTCTTACGATCAGATTTTTTTTTTATGTGACACCTCACAAGAGCGTCCCTGCCAGTATACAGACAGGGGAACTATGTAACCACCCGGTTGGGCGGCGTTGTGAGGCGGGTTAAGGTAGGGGCTGTATGAAGGGATTTATTAATGCTGGCCTTGAAGAGGCTCGGATTATAGGAGAGAGATGCCGGTAGCTCGTTCCACATACGAACCGACTTACAAAAAACGACCCGTTCTCATGAAGCTAACGTCAATCGTAAACGGGTGTTCCGCTCGTGTCCGTCAAGTTTCGCGCACGTGCACCGGTGCATCAGGGATCAATGCTGCTAGCTCCTTGGAGCAGGCTCCATTGAAATACCCGTAGAACAGACACAGCATGCCTACATTGCGTCTATGCATTAGAGAAGGCAATCGGTCTGTTAACAACGGATTGTCAATCAGACGGATCGCCCTCCTTTGCACAGATTCAAGTAGGTTAATTAAGTATTTTGGGGCACCAGCCCAGAGGTGGCTCCCAAATTCAACTGTTGGGCGGACTTGAGACTTGTACAGGGTCAGCAGCTTCACAGGAAATCACTTAAATTATATGAAATTTATGCAAATTATTTCAGTGAATAATATACCTATACATGTTTTTTTGGCTAAAAATTAAAATCCTACCGTTTTTGTTGGTAATGCTTAGAATCGTAATCAAAACCCCAAAACACACAAATGAGGAAAAAATCAGAATTATAATTTATTATATAACTATAATTTATTTCAACAAACTGCATAATCACTATAGATCAATTTGTAAATCTCAAACGGCTACATACAAATACGGATATACTGAAAATTTCGAATTGAAATACTAATCTAACTAGTTTAATATGAATCGTCAGTCAAAAAACCAATTTTGACAGCAAAAACTTGCAAAAAGTAGAGTCTGAGCGAAAACAGAAAAGTGAACACGCTGTATGACAAAGTTCATTGCAATGTAAAAAACAAAACAAATTTGGTATTGATAGAGATATTTAAAACTAACACTTACCGCTCTATTTCCGCACTGCTGCATATGTATGCACTTTTGTAATTAGTTATTGACATTTTCCTGTTGTTTTGTCTATCAAAAACTCCTTGGTATATATTTAAATGCTTTTTTACTTCCGCGTAACACCAGAAAACAAACACCGTTGGAATGTAAAAACTTAAGATGGCGGCATCACGTGATCCTCGCATCGTGCTGTAATTGGTCGGTTGGTGGAGTTTGAACAAACTAGCACGCAATTTTAATTCTCGACTCTAGGAGGTTGGCCTAATAAGGAGATTGGCCAAACAAGGACTCACTTTTAGAATATTGTTGTGGACATTGACATTTTAAAATGCTTATAATTAATTGTAGGAGGCTGATAAAACTATTTTTTCTTCATCGAACGACGCGTAATTTGATTCTTAACAATATTGCGTTAAAAACTCATTTTCGCTAAAATGGTCGTTTGGACAATTAAGCACTGGGGCGACGATTTCTGGAAAAATCTTAAATCTTAAGGGCACTGTTGCAAGACTTGGGTTCGAATTTTGAGAACAATTTTTTAGGGTCTATGGTGCTGAATAGGCTTTTTATTTTGGAATCGTGATAAAAATCATAGTTCGAAGCGAATTCTGTGAAAAAATTCGTAAAAAGATGCATTTTTGGAAAAATCTTCATTCTTATGGGCACTATTGTAAGACTTGGGTTCGAACTTTAAAAGCTATTTTTTCAGGCTCTATGGTGCTGTATAGGCTTTTCATTTTGGAATCGTGATAATAATGATGGTTCGAAGCGAAATCAGTAACAAAATTTCTAAAAAGTTTCATTTCTGGAAAAATCTTCATTTTTATGGGCACTGTTGCAAGACTTGGGTTCGAACTTTAAAAGCCATTTTTTCAGGCTCTATGGTGCTGATGAGGCTTTTTATTTGGGAATCGTGATAAAAATCATAGTTCGAAGAGAATTCAGTGAAAAAATCCCTAAAAAGATGCATTTTTGGAAAAATCTTCATTCTTATGGGCACTATTGCAAGACTTGGGTTCGAATCGAAATCAGTAAAAAAATTTCTAAAAAGTTGCATTTCTGGAAAAATCTTAAATCTTATGGGCACTGTTGCAAGACTTGGGTTCGAATTTTAAGAACAATTTTTTAGGGTCTATGGTGCTGAATAGGCTTTTTATTTTGGAATCGTGATAAAAATCATAGTTCGAAGCGAATTCAGTGAAAAAATCCCTAAAAAGATGCATTTTTGGAAAAATCTTCATTCTTATGGGCACTATTGTAAGACTTGGGTTCGAACTTTAAAAGCTATTTTTTCAGGCTCTATGGTGCTGTATAGGCTTTTCATTTTGGAATCGTGATAATAAGGATGGTTCGAAGCGAAATCAGTAACAAAATTTCTAAAAAGTTTCATTTCTGGAAAAATCTTCATTTTTATGGGCACTGTTGCAAGACTTGGGTTCGAACTTTAAAAGCCATTTTTTAAGACTCTATGGTGCTGAAGAGGCGTTTTATTTGGGAATCGTGATAAAAATCATAGTTCGAAGCGAATTCAGTGAAAAAATCCCTAAAAAGATGCATTTTTGGAAAAATCTTCATTTTTATGGGCACTGTTGCAAGACTTGGGTTCGAACTTTAAAAGCCATTTTTTAAGACTCTATGGTGCTGAAGAGGCGTTTTATTTGGGAATCGTGATAAAAATCATAGTTCGAAGCGAATTCAGTGAAAAAATCCCTAAAAAGATGCATTTTTGGAAAAATCTTCATTCTTATGGGCACTGTTGCAAGACTTGGGTTCGAATTTTAACAGCCATTTTTTAGGGTCTATGGTGCTGAATAGGCTTTTTATTTTGGAATCGTGAGAAAAATCATAGTTCGAAGCGAATTCAGTGAAAAAATCCCTAAAAAGATGCATTTTTGGAAAAATCTTCATTCTTATGGGCACTATTGTAAGACTTGGGTTCGAACTTTAAAAGCCATTTTTTCAGGCTCTATGGTGCTGTATAGGCTTTTTATTTTGGAATCGTGATAATAATGATGGTTCGAAGCGAAATCAGTGACAAAATTTCTAAAAAGTTTCATTTCTGGAAAAATCTTCATTTTTATGGGCACTGTTGCAAGACTTGGGTTCGAACTTTAAAAGCCATTTTTTCAGACTCTATGGTGCTGAAGAGGCTTTTTATTTGGGAATCGTGATAAAAATCATAGTTCGAAGCGAATTCAGTGAAAATATCCCTAAAAAGATGCATTTTTGGAAAAATCTTCATTCTTATGGGCACTATTGCAAGATTTGGGTTCGAATCGAAATCAGTAAAAAAATTTCTAAAAAGTTGCATTTCTGGAAAAATCTTCATTCCTATGGGCACTGTTTCAAGACTTGGGTTCAAACTTCAAAAGCCATTTTTTCAGGCTCTATGGTGCTGAAACGGCTTTTCTTTTGGAATCGTGATAAAAATCATAGTTCGAAGCGAAGTCAGTGAAAAAATCCCTAAAAAGATGCATTTCTGGAAAAATCATCATTCTTATCGGCACTATTGTATGACTTGGGTTCGAACTGCAAAAGCGATTTTTTCAGCATCTATGTTGCCGAACGGGCTAAAATTTTGTAATCGTGATAATAATGATGGTTCGAATCGAAATCAGTAACAAAATTTCTAAAAAGTTGCATTTCTGGAAAAATCTTAAATCTTATGGGCACTGTTGCAAGACTTGGGTTCGAATTTTAAGAGCCATTTTTTAGGGTCTATGGTGCTGAATAGGCTTTTTATTTTGGAACCGTGATAAAAATCATAGTTCGAAGCGAATTCAGTGAAAAAATCCCTAAAAAGATGCATTTTTGGAAAAATCTTCATTCTTATGGGCACTATTGTAAGACTTGGGTTCGAACTTTTAAAGCCATTTTTTCAGGCTCTATGGTGCTGTATAGGCTTTTTATTTTGGAATCGTGATAATAATGATGGTTCGAAGCGAAATCAGTAACAAAATTTCTAAAAAATTTCATTTCTGGAAAAATCTTCATTTTTATGGGCACTGTTGCAAGACTTGGGTTCGAACTTTAAAAGCCATTTTTTAAGACTCTATGGTGCTGAAGAGGCGTTTTATTTGGGAATCGTGATAAAAATCATAGTTCGAAGCGAATTCAGTGAAAAAATCCCTAAAAAGATGCATTTTTGGAAAAATCTTCATTCTTATGGGCACTATTGCAAGACTTGGGTTCGAATCGAAATCAGTAAAAAAATTTCTAAAAAGTTGCATTTCTGGAAAAATCTTCATTCTTATGGGCACTGTTGCAAGACTTGGGTTCGAACTTCAAAAGCCATTTTTTCAGGATCTATGTTGCCAAACAGGCTACAATTTTGGAATCGTGATTATAATGATGGTTCGAAGCGAAATAAGGAACAAAATTTCTAAAAACTTTCATTTCTGGAAAGATCTTCATTCTTATGGGCACTGTTGCAAGACTTGGGTTCGACCTTCAAAAGCCATTTTTTCAGGATCTATGTTGCCAAACAGGCAACAATTTTGGAATCGTGATAATAATGATGGTTCGAATCGAAATCAGTAACAAAATTTCTGAAAAGTTGCATTTCTGGAAAAATCTTCATTCTTATGGGCACTATTGCAAGACTTGGGTTCGAACATTAAAAGCCATTTTTTCAGGCTCTATGGTGCTGAAACGGCTTTTTATTTTGGAATCGTGATAAAAATCATAGTTCGAAGCGAATTCAGTGAAAAAATCCCTAAAAAGATGCATTTTTGGAAAAATCTTCATTCTTATGGGCACTATTGTAAGACTTGGGTTCGAACTTTAAAAGCTATTTTTTCAGGCTCTATGGTGCTGTATAGGCTTTTCATTTTGGAATCGTGATAATAAGGATGGTTCGAAGCGAAATCAGTAACAAAATTTCTAAAAAGTTTCATTTCTGGAAAAATCTTCATTTTTATGGGCACTGTTGCAAGACTTGGGTTCGAACTTTAAAAGCCATTTTTTAAGACTCTATGGTGCTGAAGAGGCGTTTTATTTGGGAATCGTGATAAAAATCATAGTTCGAAGCGAATTCAGTGAAAAAATCCCTAAAAAGATGCATTTTTGGAAAAATCTTCATTCTTATGGGCACTATTGCAAGACTTGGGTTCGAATCGAAATCAGTAAAAAAATTTCTAAAAAGTTGCATTTCTGGAAAAATCTTCATTCGTATGGGCACTGTTGCAAGACTTGGGTTCGAACTTCAAAAGCCATTTTTTCAGGATCTATGTTGCCAAACAGGCTACAATTTTGGAATCGTGATTATAATGATGGTTCGAAGCGAAATAAGGAACAAAATTTCTAAAAACTTTCATTTCTGGAAAGATCTTCATTCTTATGGGCACTGTTGCAAGACTTGGGTTCGACCTTCAAAAGCCATTTTTTCAGGATCTATGTTGCCAAACAGGCAACAATTTTGGAATCGTGATAATAATGATGGTTCGAATCGAAATCAGTAACAAAATTTCTGAAAAGTTGCATTTCTGGAAAAATCTTCATTGTTATGGGCACTATTGCAAGACTTGGGTTCGACCTTCAAAAGCGATTTTTTCAGCATCTATGTTGCCGAACGGGCTAAAATTTTGTAATCGTGATTATAATGGTGGTTCGAAGCGAAATAAGTAACAAAATTTCTAAAAAGTTTCATTTCTGGAAAAATCTTCATTCTTATGGGCACTATTGCAAGACTTGGGTTCGAACATTAAAAGCCATTTTTTCAGGCTCTATGGTGCTGAAACGGCTTTTCTTTTGGAATCGTGATAAAAATCATAGTTCGAAGCAAAGTCAGTGAAAAAATCCCTAAAAAGATGCATTTCTGGAAAAATCATCATTCTTATCGGCACTATTGTATGACTTGGGTTCGAACTGCAAAAGCGATTTTTTCAGCATCTATGTTGCCGAACGGGCTAAAATTTTGTAATCGTGATAATAATGATGGTTCGAATCGAAATCAGTAACAAAATTTCTAAAAAGTTGCATTTCTGGAAAAATCTTAAATCTTATGGGCACTGTTGCAAGACTTGGGTTCGAATTTTAACAGCCATTTTTTAGGGTCTATGGTGCTGAATAGGCTTTTTATTTTGGAATCGTGAGAAAAATCATAGTTCGAAGCGAATTCAGTAAAAAAATCCCTAAAAAGATGCATTTTTGGAAAAATCTTCATTCTTATGGGCACTATTGTAAGACTTGGGTTCGAACTTTAAAAGCCATTTTTTCAGGCTCTATGGTGCTGTATAGGCTTTTTATTTTGGAATCGTGATAATAATGATGGTTCGAAGCGAAATCAGTGACAAAATTTCTAAAAAGTTTCATTTCTGGAAAAATCTTCATTTTTATGGGCACTGTTGCAAGACTTGGGTTCGAACTTTAAAAGCCATTTTTTCAGACTCTATGGTGCTGAAGAGGCTTTTTATTTGGGAATCGTGATAAAAATCATAGTTCGAAGCGAATTCAGTGAAAATATCCCTAAAAAGATGCATTTTTGGAAAAATCTTCATTCTTATGGGCACTATTGCAAGATTTGGGTTCGAATCGAAATCAGTAAAAAAATTTCTAAAAAGTTGCATTTCTGGAAAAATCTTCATTCCTATGGGCACTGTTTCAAGACTTGGGTTCGAACTTCAAAAGCCATTTTTTCAGGCTCTATGGTGCTGAAACGGCTTTTCTTTTGGAATCGTGATAAAAATCATAGTTCGAAGCGAAGTCAGTGAAAAAATCCCTAAAAAGATGCATTTCTGGAAAAATCATCATTCTTATCGGCACTATTGTATGACTTGGGTTCGAACTGCAAAAGCGATTTTTTCAGCATCTATGTTGCCGAACGGGCTAAAATTTTGTAATCGTGATAATAATGATGGTTCGAATCGAAATCAGTAACAAAATTTCTAAAAAGTTGCATTTCTGGAAAAATCTTAAATCTTATGGGCACTGTTGCAAGACTTGGGTTCGAATTTTAACAGCCATTTTTTAGGGTCTATGGTGCTGAATAGGCTTTTTATTTTGGAATCGTGAGAAAAATCATAGTTCGAAGCGAATTCAGTGAAAAAATCCCTAAAAAGATGCATTTTTGGAAAAATCTTCATTCTTATGGGCACTATTGTAAGACTTGGGTTCGAACTTTAAAAGCCATTTTTTTAGGCTCTATGGTGCTGTATAGGCTTTTTATTTTGGAATCGTGATAATAATGATGGTTCGAAGCGAAATCAGTGACATAATTTCTAAAAAGTTTCATTTCTGGAAAAATCTTCATTTTTATGGGCACTGTTGCAAGACTTGGGTTCGAACTTTAAAAGCCATTTTTTCAGACTCTATGGTGCTGAAGAGGCTTTTTATTTGGGAATCGTGATAAAAATCATAGTTCGAAGCGAATTCAGTGAAAATATCCCTAAAAAGATGCATTTTTGGAAAAATCTTCATTCTTATGGGCACTATTGCAAGATTTGGGTTCGAATCGAAATCAGTAAAAAAATTTCTAAAAAGTTGCATTTCTGGAAAAATCTTCATTCCTATGGGCACTGTTTCAAGACTTGGGTTCGAACTTCAAAAGCCATTTTTTCAGGCTCTATGGTGCTGAAACGGCTTTTCTTTTGGAATCGTGATAAAAATCATAGTTCGAAGCGAAGTCAGTGAAAAAATCCCTAAAAAGATGCATTTCTGGAAAAATCATCATTCTTATCGGCACTATTGTATGACTTGGGTTCGAACTGCAAAAGCGATTTTTTCAGCATCTTTGTTGCCGAACGGGCTAAAATTTTGTAATTGTGATAATAATGATGGTTCGAATCGAAATCAGTATTAAAATTTCTAAAAAGTTGCATTTCTGGAAAAATCTTAAATCTTATGGGCACTGTTGCAAGACTTGGGTTCGAATTTTAAGAGCCATTTTTTAGGGTCTATGGTGCTGAATAGGCTTTTTATTTTGGAATCGTGATAAAAATCATAGTTCGAAGCGAATTCAGTGAAAAAATCCCTAAAAAGATGCATTTTTGGAAAAATCTTCATTCTTATGGGCACTATTGTAAGACTTGGGTTCGAACTTTTAAAGCCATTTTTTCAGGCTCTATGGTGCTGTATAGGCTTTTTATTTTGGAATCGTGATAATAATGATGGTTCGAAGCGAAATCAGTAACAAAATTTCTAAAGAGTTTCATTTCTGGAAAAATCTTCATTTTTATGGGCACTGTTGCAAGACTTGGGTTCGAACTTTAAAAGCCATTTTTTCAGACTCTATGGTGCTGAAGAGGCTTTTTATTTGGGAATCGTGATAAAAATCATAGTTCGAAGCGAATTCAGTGAAAATATCCCTAAAAAGATGCATTTTTGGAAAAATCTTCATTCTTATGGGCACTATTGCAAGATTTGGGTTCGAATCGAAATCAGTAAAAAAATTTCTAAAAAGTTGCATTTCTGGAAAAATCATCATTCTTATCGGCACTATTGTATGACTTGGGTTCGAACTGAAAAAGCGATTTTTTCAGGCACTATGGTGCTGAAGAGGCTTTTTATTTGGGAATCGTGATAAAAATCATAGTTCGAAGCGAATTCAGTGAAAAAATCCCTAAAAAGATGCATTTTTGGAAAAATCTTCATTCTTATGGGCACTATTGCAAGACTTGGGTTCGAACATTAAAAGCCATTTTTTCAGGCTCTATGGTGCTGAAACGGCTTTTCTTTTGGAATCGTGATAAAAATCATAGTTCGAAGCGAAATCAGTGAAAAAATCCCTAAAAAGATGCATTTTTGGAAAAATTTTCAATCTTATGGGCACTATTGTAAGACTTGGGTTCGAACTTTAAAAGCCATTTTTTCAGGCTCTATGGTGCTGTATAGGCTTTTTATTTTGGAATCGTGATAATAATGATGGTTCGAATCGAAATCAGTAACAAAATATCAAAAAAGGTGCATTTTTGGAAAAATCGTCATTCTTATGGGCACTATTGCAAGACTTAGGTTCGAACTTCAGAAGCGATTTTTTCAGCATCTATGTTGCCGAACAGGCTTAAATTTTGGAATCGTGATTATAATGATGGTTCGAAGCGAAATAAGGAACAAAATTTCTAAAAAGTTTCATTTCTGGAAAAATCTTCATTTTTATGGGCACTGTTGCAAGACTTGGGTTCGAACTTTAAAAGCCATTTTTTCAGGCTCTATGGTGCTGAAGAGGCTTTTTATTTGGGAATCGTGATAAAAATCATAGTTCGAAGCGAATTCAGTGAAAATATCCCTAAAAAGATGCATTTTTGGAAAAATCTTCATTCTTATGGGCACTATTGTAAGACTTGGGTTCGAACATTAAAAGCCATTTTTTTAGGCTCTATGGTGCTGAAACGGCTTTTCTTTTGGAATCGTGATTAAAATCATAGTTCGAAGCGAAGTCAGTGAAAAAATCCCTAAAAAGATGCATTTCTGGAAAAATCATCATTCTTATCGGCACTATTGTATGACTTGGGTTCGAACTGAAAAAGCGATTTTTTCAGGTACTATGGTGCTGAAGAGGCTTTTTATTTGGGAATCGTGATAAAAATCATAGTTCGAAGCGAATTCAGTGAAAAAATCCCTAAAAAGATGCATTTTTGGAAAAATCTTCATTCTTATGGGCACTATTGCAAGACTTGGGTTCGAACATTAAAAGCCATTTTTTCAGGCTCTATGGTGCTGAAACGGCTTTTCTTTTGGAATCGTGATAAAAATCATAGTTCGAAGCGAAATCATTGAAAAAATCCCTAAAAAGGTGCATTTTTGGAAAAATTTTCAATCTTATGGGCACTATTGTAAGACTTGGGTTCGAACATTAAAAGCCATTTTTTTAGGCTCTATGGTGCTGAATCGGCTTTTCTTTTGGAATCGTGATTAAAATCATAGTTCGAAGCGAAGTCAGTGAAAAAATCCCTAAAAAGATGCATTTCTGGAAAAATCATCATTCTTATCGGCACTATTGTATGACTTGGGTTCGAACTGCAAAAGCGATTTTTTCAGGCTCTATGGTGCTGAAGAGGCTTTTTATTTGGGAATCGTGATAAAAATCATAGTTCGAAGCGAAGTCAGTGAAAAAATCCCTAAAAAGATGCATTTCTGGAAAAATCATCATTCTTATCGGCACTATTGTATGACTTGGGTTCGAACTGCAAAAGCTATTTTTTTAGGCTCTTTGGTGCTGAAGAGGCTTTTTCTTTTGGAATCGTGATAAAAATCATAGTTCGAAACGAAGTCAGTGAAAACATCCCTAAAAAGATGCATTTCTGGAAAAATCTTCATTGTTATGGACACTATTATAAGACTTGGGTTCGACCTTCAAAAGCGATTTTTTCTGCATCTATGTTGCCAAACAGGCAACAATTTTGGAATCGTGATAATAATGATGGTTCGAAGCGAAATCAGTGAAAAAATCCTAAAAAGATGCATTTTTGGAAAAATTTTCAATCTTATGGGCACTATTGTAAGACTTGGGTTCGAACTTTAAAAGCCATTTTTTCAGGCTCTATGGTGCTGTATAGGCTTTTTATTTTGGAATCGTGATAATAATGATGGTTCGAATCGAAATCAGTAACAAAATATCAAAAAAGGTGCATTTTTGGAAAAATCGTCATTCTTATGGGCACTATTGCAAGACTTAGGTTCGAACTTCAGAAGCGATTTTTTCAGCATCTATGTTGCCGAACAGGCTTAAATTTGGAATCGTGATTATAATGATGGTTCGAAGCGAATAAGGAACAAATTTCTAAAAAGTTTCATTTCTGGAAAAATCTTCATTTTTATGGGCACTGTTGCAAGACTTGGGTTCGAACTTTAAAAGCCATTTTTTCAGGCTCTATGGTGCTGAAGAGGCTTTTTATTTGGGAATCGTGATAAAAATCATAGTTCGAAGCGAATTCAGTGAAAATATCCCTAAAAAGATGCATTTTTGGAAAAATCTTCATTCTTATGGGCACTATTGTAAGACTTGGGTTCGAACATTAAAAGCCATTTTTTTAGGCTCTATGGTGCTGAAACGGCTTTTCTTTTGGAATCGTGATTAAAATCATAGTTCGAAGCGAAGTCAGTGAAAAAATCCCTAAAAAGATGCATTTCTGGAAAAATCATCATTCTTATCGGCACTATTGTATGACTTGGGTTCGAACTGAAAAAGCGATTTTTCAGGTACTATGGTGCTGAAGAGGCTTTTATTTGGGAATCGTGATAAAAATCATAGTTCGAAGCGAATTCAGTGAAAAAATCCCTAAAAAGATGCATTTTTGGAAAAATCTCATTCTTATGGGCACTATTGCAAGACTTGGGTTCGAACATTAAAAGCCATTTTTTCAGGCTCTATGTGCTGAAACGGCTTTTCTTTTGGAATCGTGATAAAAATCATAGTTCGAAGCGAAATCAGTGAAAAAATCCTAAAAAGGTGCATTTTTGGAAAAATTTTCAATCTTATGGGCACTATTGTAAGACTTGGGTTCGAACATTAAAAGCCATTTTTTTAGGCTCTATGGTGCTGAAACGGCTTTTCTTTTGGAATCGTGATTAAAATCATAGTTCGAAGCGAAGTCAGTGAAAAAATCCCTAAAAGATGCATTTCTGGAAAAATCATCATTCTTATCGGCACTATTGTATGACTTGGGTTCGAACTGCAAAAGCGATTTTTTCAGGCTCTATGGTGCTGAAGAGGCTTTTTATTTGGGAATCGTGATAAAAAATCATAGTTCGAAGCGAAGTCAGTGAAAAAATCCCTAAAAAGATGCATTTTCTGCATTTCTGGAAAAATCATCATTCTTATCGGCACTATTGTATGACTTGGGTTCGAACTGCAAAAGCTATTTTTTTAGGCTCTTTGGTGCTGAAGAGGCTTTTTCTTTTGGAATCGTGATAAAAATCATAGTTCGAAACGAAGTCAGTGAAAACATCCCTAAAAAGATGCATTTCTGGAAAAATCATCATTATTATCGGCACTATTGTATGACTTGGGTTCGAACTGCAAAAGCGATTTTTTCAGGATCTATGTTGCCAAACAGGCAACAATTTTGGAATCGTGATAATAATGATGGTTTGAATCGAAATCAGTAACAAATCTTCTTAAAAGTTGCATTTCTGGAAAAATCTTCATTGTTATGGACACTATTATAAGACTTGGGTTCGACCTTCAAAAGCGATTTTTTCTGCATCTATGTTGCCAAACAGGCAACAATTTTGGAATCGTGATAATAATGATGGTTCGAAGCGAAATCAGTAACAAAATTTCTAAAAAGTTTCATTTCTGGAAAAATCTTCATATTTATGGGCACTTTTGCAAGATTTGGGTTCGAACTTTAAAAGCCATTTTTTCAGGCTCTATGGTGCTGAAGAGGTTTTTATTTGGGAATCGTGATAAAAATCATAGTTCGAAGCGAATTCAGTGAAAAAATCCCTAAAAAGATGCATTTTTGGAAAAATCTTCATTCTTATGGGCACTATTGCAAGACTTGGGTTCGAACTTCAAAAGCCATTTTTTTAGGATCTATGGTGCTGATTAGGCTTTTAATTTTGGAATCATGATAAAATTCATAGTTCGAAGCGAATTCATTGAAAAGATCCCTAAAGAGATACATTTTTGGAAAAATCTTCATTTTTATGGGCACTATTGCAAGACTTGGGTTCGAACTTCAAAAGCCATTTTTTCAGGATCTATGTTGCCAAACAGGCAACAATTTTGGAATCGTGATAACAATGATGGTTCGAATCGAAATCAGTAACAAAATATCAAAAAAGGTGCATTTTTGGAAAAATCGTCATTCTTATGGGCACTATTGCAAGACTTAGGTTCGAACTTCAGAAGCGATTTTTTCAGCATCTATGTTGCCGAACAGGCTTAAATTTTGGAATCGTGATTATAATGATGGTTCGAAGCGAAATAAGGAACAAAATTTCTAAAAAGTTTCATTTCTGGAAAAATCTTCATTTTTATGGGCACTGTTGCAAGACTTGGGTTCGAACTTTAAAAGCCATTTTTTCAGGCTCTATGGTGCTGAAGAGGCTTTTTATTTGGGAATCGTGATAAAAATCATAGTTCGAAGCGAATTCAGTGAAAATATCCCTAAAAAGATGCATTTTTGGAAAAATCTTCATTCTTATGGGCACTATTGTAAGACTTGGGTTCGAACATTAAAAGCCATTTTTTTAGGCTCTATGGTGCTGAAACGGCTTTTCTTTTGGAATCGTGATTAAAATCATAGTTCGAAGCGAAGTCAGTGAAAAAATCCCTAAAAAGATGCATTTCTGGAAAAATCATCATTCTTATCGGCACTATTGTATGACTTGGGTTCGAACTGAAAAAGCGATTTTTTCAGGTACTATGGTGCTGAAGAGGCTTTTTATTTGGGAATCGTGATAAAAATCATAGTTCGAAGCGAATTCAGTGAAAAAATCCCTAAAAAGATGCATTTTTGGAAAAATCTTCATTCTTATGGGCACTATTGCAAGACTTGGGTTCGAACATTAAAAGCCATTTTTTCAGGCTCTATGGTGCTGAAACGGCTTTTCTTTTGGAATCGTGATAAAAATCATAGTTCGAAGCGAAATCAGTGAAAAAATCCCTAAAAAGGTGCATTTTTGGAAAAATTTTCAATCTTATGGGCACTATTGTAAGACTTGGGTTCGAACTTTAAAAGCCATTTTTTCAGGCTCTATGGTGCTGTATAGGCTTTTTATTTTGGAATCGTGATAATAATGATGGTTCGAAGCGAAATCAGTAACAAAATTTCTAAAAAGTTTCATTTCTGGAAAAATCTTCATTTTTATGGGCACTGTTGCAAGACTTGGGTTCGAACATTAAAAGCCATTTTTTCAGGCTCTATTGTGCTGAAACGGCTTTTCTTTTGGAATCGTGATAAAAATCATAGTTCGAAGCGAAATCAGTGAAAAAATCCCTAAAAAGATGCATTTTTGGAAAAATTTTCAATCTTATGGGCACTATTGTAAGACTTGGGTTCGAACATTAAAAGCCATTTTTTTAGGCTCTATGGTGCTGAAACGGCTTTTCTTTTGGAATCGTGATTAAAATCATAGTTCGAAGCGAAGTCAGTGAAAAAATCCCTAAAAAGATGCATTTCTGGAAAAATCATCATTCTTATCGGCACTATTGTATGACTTGGGTTCGAACTGCAAAAGCGATTTTTTCAGGCTCTATGGTGCTGAAGAGGCTTTTTATTTGGGAATCGTGATAAAAATCATAGTTCGAAGCGAAGTCAGTGAAAAAAATCCCTAAAAAGATGCATTTCTGGAAAAATCATCATTCTTATCGGCACTATTGTATGACTTGGGTTCGAACTGCAAAAGCTATTTTTTTAGGCTCTTTGGTGCTGAAGAGGCTTTTTCTTTTGGAATCGTGATAAAAATCATAGTTCGAAGCGAAGTCAGTGAAAACATCCCTAAAAAGATGCATTTCTGGAAAAATCATCATTATTATCGGCACTATTGTATGACTTGGGTTCGAACTGCAAAAGCGATTTTTTCAGGATCTATGTTGCCAAACAGGCAACAATTTTGGAATCGTGATAATAATGATGGTTTGAATCGAAATCAGTAACAAATCTTCTTAAAAGTTGCATTTCTGGAAAAATCTTCATTGTTATGGACACTATTATAAGACTTGGGTTCGACCTTCAAAAGCGATTTTTTCTGCATCTATGTTGCCAAACAGGCAACAATTTTGGAATCGTGATAATAATGATGGTTCGAAGCGAAATCAGTAACAAAATTTCTAAAAAGTTTCATTTCTGGAAAAATCTTCATATTTATGGGCACTTTTGCAAGATTTGGGTTCGAACTTTAAAAGCCATTTTTTCAGGCTCTATGGTGCTGAAGAGGTTTTTATTTGGGAATCGTGATAAAAATCATAGTTCGAAGCGAATTCAGTGAAAAAATCCCTAAAAAGATGCATTTTTGGAAAAATCTTCATTCTTATGGGCACTATTGCAAGACTTGGGTTCGAACTTCAAATGCCATTTTTTTAGGATCTATGGTGCTGATTAGGCTTTTAATTTTGGAATCATGATAAAATTCATAGTTCGAAGCGAATTCATTGAAAAGATCCCTAAAGAGATACATTTTTGGAAAAATCTTCATTTTTATGGGCACTATTGCAAGACTTGGGTTCGAACTTCAAAAGCCATTTTTTCAGGATCTATGTTGCCAAACAGGCAACAATTTTGGAATCGTGATAACAATGATGGTTCGAATCGAAATCAGTAACAAAATATCAAAAAAGGTGCATTTTTGGAAAAATCGTCATTCTTATGGGCACTATTGCAAGACTTAGGTTCGAACTTCAGAAGCGATTTTTTCAGCATCTATGTTGCCGAACAGGCTTAAATTTTGGAATCGTGATTATAATGATGGTTCGAAGCGAAATAAGGAACCAAATTTCTAAAAAGTTTCATTTCTGGAAAAATCTTCATTTTTATGGGCACTGTTGCAAGACTTGGGTTCGAACTTTAAAAGCCATTTTTTCAGGCTCTATGGTGCTGAAGAGGCTTTTTATTTGGGAATCGTGATAAAAATCATAGTTCGAAGCGAATTCAGTGAAAATATCCCTAAAAAGATGCATTTTTGGAAAAATCTTCATTCTTATGGGCACTATTGCAAGATTTGGGTTCGAATCGAAATCAGTAAAAAAATTTCTAAAAAGTTGCATTTCTGGAAAAATCATCATTCTTATCGGCACTATTGTATGACTTGGGTTCGAACTGAAAAAGCGATTTTTACAGGCACTATGGTGCTGAAGAGGCTTTTTATTTGGGAATCGTGATAAAAATCATAGTTCGAAGCGAATTCAGTGAAAATATCCCTAAAAAGATGCATTTTTGGAAAAATTTTCAATCTTATGGGCACTATTGTAAGACTTGGGTTCGAACTTTAAAAGCCATTTTTTCAGGCTCTATGGTGCTGAAACGGCTTTTCTTTTGGAATCGTGATAAAAATCATAGTTCGAAGCGAAATCAGTGAAAAAATCCTAAAAAGATGCATTTTTGGAAAAATTTTCAATCTTATGGGCACTATTGTAAGACTTGGGTTCGAACTTTAAAAGCCATTTTTCCAGGCTCTATGGTGCTGTATAGGCTTTTTATTTTGGAATCGTGATAATAATGATGGTTCGAAGCGAAATCAGTAACAAAATTTCTAAAAAGTTTCATTTCTGGAAAAATCTTCATTTTTATGGGCACTGTTGCAAGACTTGGGTTCGAACATTAAAAGCCATTTTTTCAGGCTCTATTGTGCTGAAACGGCTTTTCTTTTGGAATCGTGATAAAAATCATAGTTCGAAGCGAAATCAGTGAAAAAATCCCTAAAAAGATGCATTTTTGGAAAAATTTTCAATCTTATGGGCACTATTGTAAGACTTGGGTTCGAACATTAAAAGCCATTTTTTTAGGCTCTATGGTGCTGAAACGGCTTTTCTTTTGGAATCGTGATTAATATCATAGTTCGAAGCGAAGGCAGTGAAAAAATCCCTAAAAAGATGCATTTCTGGAAAAATCATCATTCTTATCGGCACTATTGTATGACTTGGGTTCGAACTGCAAAAGCGATTTTTTCAGGCTCTATGGTGCTGAAGAGGCTTTTTATTTGGGAATCGTGATAAAAATCATAGTTCGAAGCGAAGTCAGTGAAAAAATCCCTAAAAAGATGCATTTCTGGAAAAATCATCATTCTTATCGGCACTATTGTATGACTTGGGTTCGAACTGCAAAAGCCATTTTTTCAGGATCTATGTTGCCAAACAGGCAACTGCAAAAAATTTTGGAATCATGATAAAATTCATAGTTCGAAGCGAATTCATTGAAAAGATCCCTAAAGAGATACATTTTTGGAAAAATCTTCATTTTTATGGGCACTATTGCAAGACTTGGGTTCGAACTTCAAAAGCCATTTTTTCAGGATCTATGTTGCCAAACAGGCAACAATTTTGGAATCGTGATTATAATGATGGTTCGAAGCGAAATAAGGAACCAAATTTCTAAAAAGTTTCATTTCTGGAAAAATCTTCATTTTTATGGGCACTGTTGCAAGACTTGGGTTCGAACTTTAAAAGCCATTTTTTCAGGCTCTATGGTGCTGAAGAGGCTTTTTATTTGGGAATCGTGATAAAAATCATAGTTCGAAGCGAAGTCAGTGAAAACATCCCTAAAAAGATGCATTTCTGGAAAAATCATCATTATTATCGGCACTATTGTATGACTTGGGTTCGAACTGCAAAAGCGATTTTTTCAGGATCTATGTTGCCAAACAGGCAACAATTTTGGAATCGTGATAATAATGATGGTTTGAATCGAAATCAGTAACAAATCTTCTTAAAAGTTGCATTTCTGGAAAAATCTTCATTGTTATGGACACTATTATAAGACTTGGGTTCGACCTTCAAAAGCGATTTTTTCTGCATCTATGTTGCCAAACAGGCAACAATTTTGGAATCGTGATAATAATGATGGTTCGTAGCGAAATCAGTAACAAAATTTCTAAAAAGTTTCATTTCTGGAAAAATCTTCATATTTATGGGCACTTTTGCAAGATTTGGGTTCGAACTTTAAAAGCCATTTTTTCAGGCTCTATGGTGCTGAAGAGGTTTTTATTTGGGAATCGTGATAAAAATCATAGTTCGAAGCGAATTCAGTGAAAAAATCCCTAAAAAGATGCATTTTTGGAAAAATCTTCATTCTTATGGGCACTATTGCAAGACTTGGGTTCGAACTTCAAATGCCATTTTTTTAGGATCTATGGTGCTGATTAGGCTTTTAATTTTGGAATCATGATAAAATTCATAGTTCGAAGCGAATTCATTGAAAAGATCCCTAAAGAGATACATTTTTGGAAAAATCTTCATTTTTATGGGCACTATTGCAAGACTTGGGTTCGAACTTCAAAAGCCATTTTTTCAGGATCTATGTTGCCAAACAGGCAACAATTTTGGAATCGTGATAACAATGATGGTTCGAATCGAAATCAGTAACAAAATATCAAAAAAGGTGCATTTTTGGAAAAATCGTCATTCTTATGGGCACTATTGCAAGACTTAGGTTCGAACTTCAGAAGCGATTTTTTCAGCATCTATGTTGCCGAACAGGCTTAAATTTTGGAATCGTGATTATAATGATGGTTCGAAGCGAAATAAGGAACCAAATTTCTAAAAAGTTTCATTTCTGGAAAAATCTTCATTTTTATGGGCACTGTTGCAAGACTTGGGTTCGAACTTTAAAAGCCATTTTTTCAGGCTCTATGGTGCTGAAGAGGCTTTTTATTTGGGAATCGTGATAAAAATCATAGTTCGAAGCGAATTCAGTGAAAATATCCCTAAAAAGATGCATTTTTGGAAAAATCTTCATTCTTATGGGCACTATTGCAAGATTTGGGTTCGAATCGAAATCAGTAAAAAAATTTCTAAAAAGTTGCATTTCTGGAAAAATCATCATTCTTATCGGCACTATTGTATGACTTGGGTTCGAACTGAAAAAGCGATTTTTACAGGCACTATGGTGCTGAAGAGGCTTTTTATTTGGGAATCGTGATAAAAATCATAGTTCGAAGCGAATTCAGTGAAAATATCCCTAAAAAGATGCATTTTTGGAAAAATTTTCAATCTTATGGGCACTATTGTAAGACTTGGGTTCGAACTTTAAAAGCCATTTTTTCAGGCTCTATGGTGCTGAAACGGCTTTTCTTTTGGAATCGTGATAAAAATCATAGTTCGAAGCGAAATCAGTGAAAAAATCCCTAAAAAGATGCATTTTTGGAAAAATTTTCAATCTTATGGGCACTATTGTAAGACTTGGGTTCGAACTTTAAAAGCCATTTTTCCAGGCTCTATGGTGCTGTATAGGCTTTTTATTTTGGAATCGTGATAATAATGATGGTTCGAAGCGAAATCAGTAACAAAATTTCTAAAAAGTTTCATTTCTGGAAAAATCTTCATTTTTATGGGCACTGTTGCAAGACTTGGGTTCGAACATTAAAAGCCATTTTTTCAGGCTCTATTGTGCTGAAACGGCTTTTCTTTTGGAATCGTGATAAAAATCATAGTTCGAAGCGAAATCAGTGAAAAAATCCCTAAAAAGATGCATTTTTGGAAAAATTTTCAATCTTATGGGCACTATTGTAAGACTTGGGTTCGAACATTAAAAGCCATTTTTTAGGCTCTATGGTGCTGAAACGGCTTTTCTTTTGGAATCGTGATTAATATCATAGTTCGAAGCGAAGGCAGTGAAAAAATCCCTAAAAAGATGCATTTCTGGAAAAATCATCATTCTTATCGGCACTATTGTATGACTTGGGTTCGAACTGCAAAAGCGATTTTTTCAGGCTCTATGGTGCTGAAGAGGCTTTTTATTTGGGAATCGTGATAAAAATCATAGTTCGAAGCGAAGTCAGTGAAAAAATCCCTAAAAAGATGCATTTCTGGAAAAATCATCATTCTTATCGGCACTATTGTATGACTTGGGTTCGAACTGCAAAAGCCATTTTTTCAGGATCTATGTTGCCAAACAGGCAACTGCAAAAAATTTTGGAATCATGATAAAATTCATAGTTCGAAGCGAATTCATTGAAAAGATCCCTAAAGAGATACATTTTTGGAAAAATCTTCATTTTTATGGGCACTATTGCAAGACTTGGGTTCGAACTTCAAAAGCCATTTTTTCAGGATCTATGTTGCCAAACAGGCAACAATTTTGGAATCGTGATTATAATGATGGTTCGAAGCGAAATAAGGAACCAAATTTCTAAAAAGTTTCATTTCTGGAAAAATCTTCATTTTTATGGGCACTGTTGCAAGACTTGGGTTCGAACTTTAAAAGCCATTTTTTCAGGCTCTATGGTGCTGAAGAGGCTTTTTATTTGGGAATCGTGATAAAAATCATAGTTCGAAGCGAATTCAGTGAAAATATCCCTAAAAAGATGCATTTCTGGAAAAATCATCATTATTATCGGCACTATTGTATGACTTGGGTTCGAACTGCAAAAGCGATTTTTTCAGGATCTATGTTGCCAAACAGGCAACAATTTTGGAATCGTGATAATAATGATGGTTTGAATCGAAATCAGTAACAAATCTTCTTAAAAGTTGCATTTCTGGAAAAATCTTCATTGTTATGGACACTATTATAAGACTTGGGTTCGACCTTCAAAAGCGATTTTTTCTGCATCTATGTTGCCAAACAGGCAACAATTTTGGAATCGTGATAATAATGATGGTTCGAAGCGAAATCAGTAACAAAATTTCTAAAAAGTTTCATTTCTGGAAAAATCTTCATATTTATGGGCACTTTTGCAAGATTTGGGTTCGAACTTTAAAAGCCATTTTTTCAGGCTCTATGGTGCTGAAGAGGTTTTTATTTGGGAATCGTGATAAAAATCATAGTTCGAAGCGAATTCAGTGAAAAAATCCCTAAAAAGATGCATTTTTGGAAAAATCTTCATTCTTATGGGCACTATTGCAAGACTTGGGTTCGAACTTCAAATGCCATTTTTTTAGGATCTATGGTGCTGATTAGGCTTTTAATTTTGGAATCATGATAAAATTCATAGTTCGAAGCGAATTCATTGAAAAGATCCCTAAAGAGATACATTTTTGGAAAAATCTTCATTTTTATGGGCACTATTGCAAGACTTGGGTTCGAACTTCAAAAGCCATTTTTCAGGATCTATGTTGCCAAACAGGCAACAATTTTGGAATCGTGATAACAATGATGGTTCGAATCGAAATCAGTAACAAAATATCAAAAAAGGTGCATTTTTGGAAAAATCGTCATTCTTATGGGCACTATTGCAAGACTTAGGTTCGAACTTCAGAAGCGATTTTTTCAGCATCTATGTTGCCGAACAGGCTTAAATTTTGGAATCGTGATTATAATGATGGTTCGAAGCGAAATAAGGAACCAAATTTCTAAAAAGTTTCATTTCTGGAAAAATCTTCATTTTTATGGGCACTGTTGCAAGACTTGGGTTCGAACTTTAAAAGCCATTTTTTCAGGCTCTATGGTGCTGAAGAGGCTTTTTATTTGGGAATCGTGATAAAAATCATAGTTCGAAGCGAATTCAGTGAAAATATCCCTAAAAAGATGCATTTTTGGAAAAATCTTCATTCTTATGGGCACTATTGCAAGATTTGGGTTCGAATCGAAATCAGTAAAAAAATTTCTAAAAAGTTGCATTTCTGGAAAAATCATCATTCTTATCGGCACTATTGTATGACTTGGGTTCGAACTGAAAAAGCGATTTTTTCAGGCACTATGGTGCTGAAGAGGCTTTTTATTTGGGAATCGTGATAAAAATCATAGTTCGAAGCGAATTCAGTGAAAATATCCCTAAAAAGATGCATTTTTGGAAAAATTTTCAATCTTATGGGCACTATTGTAAGACTTGGGTTCGAACTTTAAAAGCCATTTTTTCAGGCTCTATGGTGCTGAAACGGCTTTTCTTTTGGAATCGTGATAAAAATCATAGTTCGAAGCGAAATCAGTGAAAAAATCCCTAAAAAGATGCATTTTTGGAAAAATTTTCAATCTTATGGGCACTATTGTAAGACTTGGGTTCGAACTTTAAAAGCCATTTTTCCAGGCTCTATGGTGCTGTATAGGCTTTTTATTTTGGAATCGTGATAATAATGATGGTTCGAAGCGAAATCAGTAACAAAATTTCTAAAAAGTTTCATTTCTGGAAAAATCTTCATTTTTATGGGCACTGTTGCAAGACTTGGGTTCGAACATTAAAAGCCATTTTTTCAGGCTCTATTGTGCTGAAACGGCTTTTCTTTGGAATCGTGATAAAAATCATAGTTCGAAGCGAAATCAGTGAAAAAATCCCTAAAAAGATGCATTTTTGGAAAAATTTTCAATCTTATGGGCACTATTGTAAGACTTGGGTTCGAACATTAAAAGCCATTTTTTTAGGCTCTATGGTGCTGAAACGGCTTTTCTTTTGGAATCGTGATTAATATCATAGTTCGAAGCGAAGGCAGTGAAAAAATCCCTAAAAAGATGCATTTCTGGAAAAATCATCATTCTTATCGGCACTATTGTATGACTTGGGTTCGAACTGCAAAAGCGATTTTTTCAGGCTCTATGGTGCTGAAGAGGCTTTTTATTTGGGAATCGTGATAAAAATCATAGTTCGAAGCGAAGTCAGTGAAAAAATCCCTAAAAAGATGCATTTCTGGAAAAATCATCATTCTTATCGGCACTATTGTATGACTTGGGTTCGAACTGCAAAAGCCATTTTTTCAGGATCTATGTTGCCAAACAGGCAACTGCAAAAAATTTTGGAATCATGATAAAATTCATAGTTCGAAGCGAATTCATTGAAAAGATCCCTAAAGAGATACATTTTTGGAAAAATCTTCATTTTTATGGGCACTATTGCAAGACTTGGGTTCGAACTTCAAAAGCCATTTTTTCAGGATCTATGTTGCCA
>JAIUSX010000444.1:0-57877 GCA_026573805.1 Hesperophylax magnus | reverse complement strand
TGATTTACAAACAATACAGAACAAAGTTATTAAAAAACTCTTCAATTATAACCCGGACACTCCCACAAAAAACGGTATCAGGAAATGAAACTTTTGAAAATAAGAAAATTGTACGAATACAAAATATGCCTCCTAATCTACAAAATCCAAAATGGACTTATACACACAAACACAACATTTAAACAAACGTCACAAGTACACGAACACTATACTAGGCAACATAACAAATTGTACACACATGCTGTAAGGACTGAAAGTGGCAAAAGAGGCATTGGCCACGGGGGTGTACAAATATACAATCTCCTTCCAGGTAAACTTAAAACGGAGAGTATAAATGTATTTAAAAAAAAACTTTTTAATCTTAAGTTATTAGAACAATATTAGAATACTATTTATTTAATTTTTGTTGTTTGTTTTTGGGGTGTTATGCCGTGTTGCGCTAACTCCTTCTTTAGCCGACGTTTCTTTTTTTTCGAGGTTTACTATTTATTTAATGTTATATATTTAAGTTAAGAAAGTGAAATGTAAATTTCTTTTAACTTAATAAATAAAATAAAAAAGGTGCAATTTAAGATACATTGGGTCAACTACAACCCTTTCTCCATAGATAAACGAAGGTGCAATTTAAGGTGCATTGGGTCAACTGCAACCCTTTCTCTATAGGTCAACGAAGGTGTAATTTAAGATACATTGAGTCAACTGCAACCCTTTCTCCTAAGGTAAACGAAGTTGCAATTTAACCGGGTATTAATCAAATTGTATTTGACGATTTGAAAAAAAAACTGATTCCATGCAGGATATTCACAAATACTGCATATTAATGTTTGATGAGATGAGTATTTTTCCTCATGTTAACTTCAATGCGCGTGACGGTAATATAGAATGGTCAAAGGACAAGGGTGATGTGGGAAGGCTATCATGCTCTAGTCTTAATGAAAAGCTCTTACCACTCCCTACAAGCTGCCAGCTTTTTTTTTCGTTTTCAGAAAGTGGAACTAATTATTGAGACTTGAAAGAAATTCTTCTAACTGTTCTAGGAAAATTGTTGGAGTGTGGTCTTAAGGCGATGCACTACGCCGTGTAATATTTTGAATCGATCCGCTATCAATAACACACCTTAACTAGATGGCGATAAGGTTTAAATTCCCTCTTCACACCATCCACCTGTTTTGATTTACGCAAGAAAAAAAACATGGCCAAAGAGTGACTTTTATTTTATTTTGTGGATGTTCAGGCACAAATATTTAAATGTTTTTCGATCATTTTATAAATAACTCAATTCGCCACATTATACAATAAAACCATAACCGAAAATGGGTTCGGAAGTAGGAGATTTGCGATATTTATATTATGATTTATCAATATGTAATTTTTTTTAATCATTTATTAACTTTCAAAAATACATTTTTTTACTAATAAGTCCCGTTAAACTGATTGATATCAGTTTTTCAACGGGTTCTTTTAACAATTACTTTTAAAATACAAATACAATTTTAACAAGTACATAAAATATACAAATAATTACATCAGTACAAAAAAATTCTTTCACATAACCATTTTTTTTAACATACATTTCCTTCTGTGAGTCAATTCACAGCTTTTTAATGAGTTTGGTAACATGTTGTAAATTATTGGAACGAGGTATTCTAGAGTTCTTTGACCGTATTTATTCAGGTATCTGGGAACTACAAGTCCATCGTTTGCAATTAGTCTTGTATTATGAACATGTGTCACTATTTTATTATGTTCAGATTGAGATGTATGCTGACTCGCAATTTTAAGCCACAATAAAGCACGAACAGATAATAAATTTACAGAATTGTATAATAATGACTTTGGTACGTCATTTCTTTGTTCGTATTTAGTTTTGTTTAATAATAATTTTACCAAAGAAAATTGTACATTTTGGACTGAAAGACGATTTGTTTTTGTTGAATGTCCCCATGAAGTTATTCCGTATCTTATTAGGGATTCTGCCAATGATAGGTATACTATTTTAAGGGTATTTGGTGGAACAAAAAACTTCAATCTATAAAGTTTGCTCACTATAGCTCTAAGCCGTGTGCACACTTTTTGTATATGTATATCCCATTTAAAATTACAATCAATTGTTAAGCCTAGATATACGTATTTTGAAAAAAGTTCAATATTTTTGCATGAGCATGGTTGTATTACAAAGTTATGGATGCAATTAAAGTCATGAGAAATAATTTTAGGAGTTATGGTGATGTTATTATGAGGAGATCTGATGTGCATAAGCTTCGTTTTTTTAGCATTGATTATTAAACCTACATCATGTGACCATTTTTGAAGAGTGACAAAGTCAATTTGCAGTAAAGTACTCGCTATTAATAAATCCTCATGTGAAATAACTAATACAGTGTCGTCAGCATAAACGTAATGTTTTACATGAGCAAAAATAAATTTCATTGCAGTAACATATATAATATACAAGGTAGGGCCTAGTATGGACCCTTGTGGTACGCCTGCAAAAACAATATTTTTTTTGCTAAAATGATCAAAAATTTTTACACAAATCTTTCTATTTTGAAAGTAGTTAACAAATAATTTATGTAGGTTTCCTGTAATTCCAATGTTTTCTAGAGTTTTAAGTAATTTACTATGATCAAAAGGTATCAAAAGCATTTGAATTATCAATAAAGAATACGAGTACATGTTTTATTTTGTTAAGATCATTATTAATTTTTTTTGAAAATTCTTGAAGTAGTAGATCTGTGCTTTTATTTTTTTGGAAACCATATTGATGGGTATCAATAATAGAAAATTTTTCAAGGTATTTTATTAGTTTTACAGATATATATTTTTCTAGGATCTTTTCAATTGCAGGTAAAATACTGATCGGTCTATAGTTTTCAATTTCACTGTGTTTACCACCTTTGTAGATGGGTCGGATTATGCTACATTTAAGATCTTCAGGTATAATTGCCTCCGATAAAATCATATTAATTAATAGAGTTAAAATAGGTCCTAAGATATTAAAGTGTTTTTTAATGTCAGACATTCTAATTTTATCTATCCCCAGCGATTGACCATTGTTTAAACTTCTGACTACTTTTTCAATATCACAAAGTTTTGCTTTTGTTAAGAGCATGCTGTGTGGAAGTCTATGTGTTTGAATATTAAAAGCTTTTTTGTCACATCTATGTAATAGTTGCTTAACATTGTCAGAAAAAAAGTTTGCAAAATTGTTAGATGTTTGTTCAATCGTTTGTTCTTTTTTTAAAAAATAGTTTGATATTACTTGGTCGCAATTACTTTTGCTCTTCCTTCCTAACAATCTGTTTATTTCGTCCCACGTTTTTTTAGAGTCGGCAAAGTAATTTTTAAATTTTGAGTTGAAGAATTTTAATTTGCATGCACTGATTAATTTTGTAACTTTGTTTCGATTACATTTGTACTCTCTTTCATAAAATTTATTTGTAGGATTATTTTTCCATCTTTTGTAAAGTGTATCTTTTAATTTGATTTTTGATAATAAATCTTCATTTATCCATTCATTTATGGCATTAGGTCTGATTTGAGGTTTATAAGACTTTACTACAGTACTTTTTTCATAGATTTCACTAAATTTATTTTTAATTTTATTATACAGAGTAACGCAATCCACTTCTTTCAAAATAATATTCCAATTATATTTTTTTTATTTCTTTATCAACACGTTTTTGAGACAGAATTGTGATTTTTTCATTTTGTTCAATATTTTTGACGTCATGGTATTGTAAATTTAGTCCCGTCATAAAATGATCAGCAATTCTCGAATCAATTAATATAATTAATGTATACGGACAATATTGTTTATAAAGAGATTTTTTCCTAATGAAAGTATATAATATTATGTTGTAAATTGTAAAAAATAAAAGTATAATAAATTGTAGGTACTTGCTTACAAAAGTTTGGTTTTTCAGGTCAATTTATCCCACATGTAAGGTTTTTCCGCCTAAGAATTTTTTCTTTGAAAAATTTTTAAGAGAGTTTTGTTGTATGAGTATTTACTTTGACAATCTTTTGGTAAGAGCGTAATACTATTTCACCCAAATGTGTAGATTTTTACGAATTATCCCAATAAAATAATCCTTAATATATTTAAAAAAAATGTATTTACTTTGACAATCTTTTGCTAAGAGTTTATTATTTCAGCAAAGTTATATGTAATATTGTAATATGTTGATATTTTTTATTTCCGAATTACATATATATATATATATATATATGTTATGGTTAAGGTTTTCACGGGTGTAAGATGTAGAATAGTGTTCTCGGTTTACCCGCGTAAAGTAGTCCTTAAAAGGACTTTTTAATTTCTGACGTTTCGGACAGATCTCACTGTCCATCTTCAGAGGCCTTATGTCCTGAATTTCGTCTCAAACTGAACGCTTTCGCGTGTCTGTTCGGTCCAGAAGTCAAGATACAAGTGGGTGCTTATCAATTCTTATGTCTAGGACGAAGTATGCGTGTTGATAGTGATTTGACGGTAGAGGGGGTGGGGGCGGGGTTGGCAATATCAAGCAGTCAGGGCCGCCGAGAGGGCACGTTAGCCAAGTCCGAAACCTGGGGCCCGGGCCTAAGGGGGGCCCGGGACGGGGCCCGGATATTTTACTAAAAAATGCCAATGACACTAGGAACGGACGTGGGCCGGGCGCCCAGGCCCGCACGCTCCGTAGGCCCAACTGTCAGAGCGTGTTCACACACAGCACACAGCTATAATATGCGAGGGATAGCGTATTTCGGCATAACGTTCGCCGTACATTCCAAATTGGAATATATGGCGAGCGATATGCTGAATTACGTCATCCCACGCATGTGTGTGAACACGCTCTCAGAGCGTGCCACTCACAGCTCAAGCTAGCTGTGGGAGGGGCGATGCAGCCGCCCGCCGCGCCCCCGCTCATACTCACCCCCGGGCCCTACCGACCCGATCGGCAGACCGTCTCGTCGGCAATCCGTCGGCGACAGTCATAGCGGAATGAGTTTGGTATGGTTTTATGGTTTAGTCAGGTTAAGTAGTGTTTCGTTTGAACTGTTTGAAGTAAAGTGATCGTTGTGGCGTTGTGTCATTGTGAAGTTTTAAGTGAAGAACGAAGCGACTCATTCATATAACACTAATAATGAGCTATCGCTATCAGCGCAAGTCAGGGGCCTTGAAAAGAAAGGAGATGGAGAAACGAGAAACTTTGTCAAGAAAAGGTCAGAAAACATGTGGACTAGAATATTAGAAGAGTGTAAACTTGTAGCTGAAAATATTGGAATTTCACAAGAACTCCCAAAAAAAAGAAAAAAGACAAAAGTTTTGGCTGATAAAAGTCATGAAAAACAGATTGATTTCCCAGAAGAAAACTTTAAAATTAATGTTTTTTATGTGTTGTTTGACAGTGTCATTGGAAACTTGACCCGAAGATACAAAGCTGTCAACAATATTAATGAATTGTTTAAGTTTCTTTGGCAATACCCAAGTATGACTCAAGAAGAACTAAAAGGAATGGTGAAAAACTGGTGTGATCTGAAGCTGAAACTGATGTATCTGAAGAAGAAACGCTTTTGGAAATTGAACACTTAAAAACTATTCAACCAGGAAACTTTTCAGAACATTTAAATCCACTGCAGTTACTAAATACTCTTTCAAACCAAAAACTGTCAAATCTCTTCCCTAATGTAGTAATTGCCATTCGAATTTTCTGTACTCTGCCTGTAACAGTTGCGGAAGCAGAAAGATCTTTTAGTTTGTTGTCTAGAGTGAAAAACTTTTTGCGTTCCACAATGGGTCAAGAACGTTTAACATGGGAATTTAATTTGGGAATGTTATCTTTAGAAAATGGTCTGGCCAGAAACTTTGATTTTGATGATGTTATAACTAGCTTTGCAAACAAGAAAAGTAGAAAAGCAAAATTTTAGATGACAATTTTTGATTTGCCTATATTATTTTTTACGTCTATATTAATAAATCCAATGTAATATACTTGTACTTGTAAATTATAATAATAATAAGAATATTATAAAATTTGATTTTGATAAAATCAGCACCATAACCATTATACCTCTTAAACACGTACCGACATCTAAATTGTACGGGGTTCTCTTCACATCTGTCAAAAATTCAAACCAAATGAAAAGTTCGCAGAGAACAAACAATAAATCTAGTGAACGAATTAAAAAATTCGCCTGAAATCAAAGTGATGCCATATAAAAAAATTAAATCAGTGTGGAATTTTACAAAATTAATAGGAACATTTTCAGTAGACGGGACATTTTCATGTAGTGACGACACGAGCCCAAATAATGGATTTATTTATTTAAAAATAAAAATAAATGTACATTTCTACAAAATTTTACTAACATTTTCGTAATCTTAGTAAAAAGATCTATCCACACGATTTTTTCCAAGTCGTTATGAAATCCATGCAAGTGGCCTATTGAATTGTAAATGGTGATGGCGATTTTTCTGGAAATTTTAGGCCGGATTCTTCCCAAAAAAGATATCTTTTTGCCAATTTTCTTTTGGGTATATTCGGCATGTCTATTGAAGTTTAGTTTGGAATCTAATACAGGGTGTCCGGAAACTCGTAGTACAAGCGGGAAACTGGTGAATCTACATCACATTTGGAGTCGATTTTGTAGTATATTTTTTTTTCATTTGAGCTTTCGTTATCGAGTAAATCGAGTTAGAAGTTAATTTTTTTTTTTTTTTTTTTTTTTTTTTTTTTAATCAAATTCTTATAAATTATTACTGAAGATCAAAGTACCCAACTAATTAAAACTATTTGAAAGTAAAACTCGGATTTGAAGCATTATTTTGAAATTACCCTTCATTTAATCCGGTGTAATCATAAAATATTTCTGCTCTGCAGGGTTAAAACATCTGTTGTTCAACCCTAAACACCAGAAAAAACTTTAACCCAAAAATAGCCGAAATATTTTTGGTTTTTTTTTTTTTTTGTGAAAAAGTTTAAATCAAAAAACTTTGTTTTTTTGGGTTCCCCATGTGGTGTAGATTCTCCAGTTTCCCGCTTGTACTACGAGTTTCCGGACACCGTGTATAACTCCTAAGTATTTGATTTCAGTAACATTTTCAGTAATTTCACCATCAATTTTAATTTTGCTTTCACTCAATGTCTTCTTATTTCCAATCACCATACATTTTGTTTTTAATTTAAGCTTATTTATTTTTAGCCATCTTGATACATCATCTAGTTCATTATTTAAAATATTTATTAGTTATTTATAGTTATCTCCAATTAAGTATATAAGTGTATCATCGGCAAATAGTACTTTGCATTTTTAAAATATTTTCACCATGTCATTAATATAGACTTATAGAGTATGAACAATAGGGGTCCAAGGATCGATCACTGCGGTACTTCTAATTTATTTTCCATTGGTTTTGAAAATTGATTATTTATTTTTGTTACCTGTTTTCTGTCTTTCAAATATAATAATTTAATTTAGCCTCAAGATATCTTGATTAACGAAGAATATGTAAATACACATAAACAAGAAACACAAGTATTTTATTTTGAGTATTCACCATAACTTTTTAAACATTTCCATTGAATAATTATGCTAAATTCGAATGATTGGTATAATGGTATAAGAAAAGGTAATGAAGTAGTATTCCTAGCAGTAGCAGGTAAGCATGAACTTATTAATTTTTATCTCACCCCCCCCCCCCCCGGTAAGTTGTGGGGAGGGGGCCCGGTATAGTCTACTAGACTTGGGGCCCAGATTAGCTGTCGGCGGCCCTGCAAGCAGTATGCGTGTAGCGACCTGATTGGGTTGCTTTGAACTTGTTGGAAGTGTTTCTGAGAATTTTGGAAATGCCGGTTTTGGGTTATTTTGGTCAATTATAACTTTCCAGGTGTTGGGAATTCTAATTGAGTCATTTCTGGTATTCATATTATTTTTATGTTTATGAATTTCAATTGCTTCGCGGTAAATTCTTTTTGGCTCATTGTATATGCTAGCTATTGTTGTGGTACTATTAAAGTCCATTTTATGACCTTCATTAAGGACATGTTGCACTATGGATGAAGTTAAGCGTTTATTAGTGACATCCACCTTGTGTTCTGCAATTCTACATGATATTTTTCTGTTACACCGTCCAATATACACCTTTTCACATGCCCCACAAGGTATTTTATAAATACCATGAGACTCAAGTGGAATGTGGTATATCGGACTTCTTAAAAGAGATGAGATTTTATTTTCCGATTTATAAATTGTTTTGATTTTATTGCTTTTGAGGATACGACTAATTTTATCTGTTGAGCCTTTGATGTATGGGAGACTCGCTATAGAAAGGGGGGGGTTCTTCTTCCGTTTCAGGAGTTAAAATTCCACACCAATAAAAACATCAGCGAGCTGCTCGTTACTTGGAGCGAACACTCCTTATCGAGGAGTACTTTGCAAGGTTATAAACATCAGCGAGCTGCTCGTTACTTGGAGCGAACACTCCTTATCGAGGAGTACTTTGCAAGGTTATAAACATCAGCGAGCTGCTCGTTACTTGGAGCGAACACTCCTTATCGAGGAGTACTTTGCAAGGTTGTAAACTTCTAATCATACCTACAGCATTCTTATAATACTTTAAAACAATATAATATGTAAAAAAAATAAATAACAAAATTACTAAGATATATGTTTTATTGTTAATTCCAACAACAGAAGCTCTTTTTGTCTTATTTCATCATTATGTCTATTTGCTTAAACTTTTTCTTCATAAATTAAATTAACACACTATTAAACGGGTGCGCCTGTTCTCACATTGCCGGAGGATTGGGGGCGGAGCTACGAAGTTTGCCGAGTGAACACGAAGGCTCAAAGCGGCTCGGAACTACGAAGTTTGCCGAGTGTACACGAAGGCTGGCAACAATCAACTTGATTTTGAATAATTTGTTTGAAGTCTTGAAGTTTGACTGTGGTTTGACGTTCGAAAATCTCTCAAGTATGAGGGAGATTTTGAGTTGAAAGAAACGAAACATGGAGGTCGTTATTAGTAAACATTTACAAGACATAATCAACCCTACGGACGAAAATAAGTATTATTCTCGACAGCCAGGAGAAATACGCTGCATTCAATACTGACTTGAAGGCTTCAGGGTTTTCATTCTCAACCAGAACCAGTTATGGTAGAAAAGGTATGTAGCCCTACCCTACTACAATCACAGAGCGTGCAGCGTCTAGCCCTGCCCTTTTGGCCAACATAAACTAATTTGTATTCCATTTTTTTTTAACCTAACCTAACCTAACCTAACCTAACCTTCTACTTCCTGGTTACGAAACCATTACTAGGATAGGTTATTGTACTTTTTATTACTAACCTCCAACTTACCTAGCTCTGGTAGTTTGTATTGAAATTTGAAGGTTATGTTTGTATTATTTAAGCTTTCTGCCAGAAGCCTGACCTCACAATTGTTATTTAATCTTATATATTCTAGGTTTTCCGAATAAAATCACAAAGTAGAAGAAATTTGTGTTTAATCCGTGACCTATCCTGATATTCCTTTACGATAGGCCTACTTCACTAGTAACTCTTAAGATCATTTAAACTTGAATGCACTACTTGTATTTTTATGACAAAGTGCCTTCTTCGATGTAATTGTTATGCAGTCTTATGGAGAAATAACAACCAACCAAGAAAGCCAAGTTCTCATTGTGACAGGTTTAAATTTGCCGGGCAGATATGAAGTGAAGTTCGGATTTCGTAGCTCCGCCCCCAATCCTCCGGCAATGTGAGAACAGGCGCACCCCTATTAAACAACACACACTCACAAAATATTTTGATATTTCAAGTAAAATGAAACATCGTAGCTGTTTTATCGACTCGCTAATGGTGGTAACCAGGCGGTGATTGGTTAATTTGTGGCGGTAACTGTTTTACCGACGCGTTAATGACGTTTAACTAAAATTGCCACCGAACTGCGTGGTGCAGGACGCAACTAAACGCATGTTAAATGTATTGAGGGTCTTATATTCGTTTAGTTAAATAATATTTAAGATAAACTTTGCGATAGTTGGTGCAAGCCGCCCAGTGTTAATATTAAGTAATAAGTTTTGCCCGAGTTTAATGATAAGTTATTGGCATCGAACCATTTATTCAACCGTTTATTCTACATTCGCAATGTTTACTGTTCTTCATGCTATGGCTGGAGATAACCACCTTAACCAAAATAAAAAAAAAAATGCGTATTTTGGCCGCCAAAGAGGAATAATTATTTTACCCGTCTGAAACTTTTGCATGTATCGTTTTTTTTATCAATTTAAATATGCATGCATTACTGCTGATGGAGTAAAACTTGTCTATGACTTCATTATTGTCTGTGTAAAACTAACCTAATTTGATGACTCATCCTTTTTTCATCGCCAGTTGGCCAGTCGCATCCCCCGGTTTTTACTCTCTAATTCTACTTTATATCGCTAACACTGTTGAACCCACGAAGTTAAATTTATCTTCCCGTGCTTGTGATATTTATTAGTAAGTACTAATGCTTTTATGAATCACGCTAATCATTTTGGTAGCGGCCGTTATCGGTACACCTAATTTAACAAGTCTATTGGCGTTTTGCTTGCGGAACGTTCAACCTATCAATTAGACGTCTGTTTATTTTAGAAAAAAATTGTTTTAAAATTCAGTTTTAAATATTCTGTTAAAAGCGCATTAGCGGACTTAATAAAAGCTTTACCGGTCTTTACATTACTTATGGTTATAGTTATATTGAGTTATCCGACGAATCTTTCAACAGATTTCAAATGTCAACTCCAAGGTCAAGATATTCACAATATGTATATCCTTATTTCCCAATATTAGTTTCGTATAAGATATCATTGTTTTGACAAAATATTTAACCAAACAAAATGAAAAGCTACTTTAAAATAGGGTTCCGTCACAATTATGTTCTGTTTCAGGTATACATATTTGTTTGGGCTTGTACCAATTACCGCAGCCTATGACAGCGGTGCCATGGATCTAGTAAATCCAGAAACTGTTTCCATTAAGATGGAACCAGGGCCCCAGGAAGAAGGCGAAGGTGAAATGGATTTAGATCTCCCAGATGTAAAGAAGGAATGTTCGCAATATGCGGAGAGTACTCAGAGAGCCAGTAAGTTGCATTGCTTTTGTAAAATAAATTGTACACATTTATTTATTTGTTTGTTCACGCCCAATTAGGGCTCTTACTATTATTGGAAGAAAACAACATTTCGTCGACTTATAAAAACTACATAATTCAGGTGCTCTAAAGCAAATGTTTATTCCTTCCTCAAGCGGACATCTGGGGTTGTCCTTATTAATTTGATTAAATTAACCTTGAACTCTCTTCATCTAATTTTCAATTCTGCAGGATTAATCAATGGTGTATTTTATCGTAAATATTATAATTTGAAAACTTGTGTTGTTTAACATCGATTATCAATCTATGTACATGTTTTTTTATAGCTTACATTAATGTGGAGACTGTTACCGTTAAGGCGGAACTCGGATGCCGAGAACATAGTTATGGGGAACATCCTTGTATGGAAATTGACATAGACCTGCCGGATGTCAAAAAGGAATGTTTAGAACGAATCTACCTGTCCGGTATAAACAATTTCCTTCCTAAAATTTTACATTTTCTGCCATCGTAATTTGTTAATTTTTTTATCAATTTTAGTCCTTTTTTGTGGTAAGTGTAGATATTAAGTCGAATAAAGCTTTTATAATCGTATTTTTTTTTTCGACAGATATCAAGACGCATCCTGTGGAAAAACAATTATTTTGTCCTAATTTTATCTTCTCCCTTTCTAATAAGTCGAATTTAAATAGGCGTCTATGCAACCCTACAGGAAAAAAACATTTTTCATGTTCCGAGTGCAACTATACATGTTCTCGAAAGGGCCATCTGACGATCCACATGCTGACTCACAGTGGAGAAAAACCTTTTTCATGTTCCGAGTGCAACTATTCATGTTCTCGAAAGGGCAATCTAACGACGCACATGCTAACTCACAGTGGAGAAAAACCTTTTACATGTTCCAAATGCAATTACTCATGTTCTCAAAAGGGCTCTCTGACGATCCACATGCTGACTCACAGTGGTGAAAAACCTTTTTCATGTTCCGAGTGCAACTATTCATGTTCTCGAAAGGGCAAACTGGCGATCCACATGCTGACTCACAGTGGTGAAAAACCTTTTTCATGTTCTGAGTGCAACTATTCATGTTCTCGAAAGTACCATCTGACGAGTCACATGCTGACTCACAGTGGTGAAAAACCTTTTTCATGTTCTGAGTGCAACTATTCATGTTCTCGAAAGGGCAATCTAACGACGCACATGCTAACTCACAGTGGAGAAAAACCTTTTACATGTTCCAAATGCAATTACTCATGTTCTCAAAAGGGCTCTCTGACGATCCACATGCTGACTCACAGTGGTGAAAAACCTTTTTCATGTTCCGAGTGCAACTATTCATGTTCTCGAAAGGGCAAACTGGCGATCCACATGCTGACTCACAGTGGTGAAAAACCTTTTTCATGTTCTGAGTGCAACTATTCATGTTCTCGAAAGTACCATCTGACGAGTCACATGCTGACTCACAGTGGTGAAAAACCTTTTTCATGTTCTGAGTGCAACTATTCATGTTCTCGAAAGGACCATCTGACGATTCACATGCTGACTCACAGTGGGGAAGAACCTTTTTCATGTTCCGAGTGCAACTATTCATGTTCTCGAAAGGGCAATCTAACGAGGCACATGCTGACTCACAGTGGCGAAAAACCTTTTTCATGTTCCGAGTGCAACTATTCATGTTCTCGAAAGGACAAACTGGCGATCCACATGCTGACTCACAGTGGCGAAAAACCTTTTTTATGTTCCGAGTGCAACTATTCATGTTCTCGAAAGAACTATCTGACAAGCCACATGCTGACTCACAGTACAGAAAAACCTTTTTCATGTTCCGAGTGCAACTATTCATGTTCTCGAAAGGGCCAACTGACGATCCACATGCTGACTCACAGTGGTGAAAAACCCTTTTCATGTTCTGAGTGCAACTATTCATGTTCTCGAAAGGGCCAACTGACGATCCACATGCTGACTCACAGTGCGCTGCCTTAGTTCTTGTATGTTCAATAAACCATTTTGCAAATTTTACAGGAGACGTTTTTTTTGTTTTTACAGGCAAATTCTAAATAATTCTCGGCTTTGGTCATTTCATTTTATACATATGTATTACAGGAAATGTTGAAACGTCTAATTTCGAAGTTTGAAGCTATAATATGCCCATATTATGAATTTAAAGGTGGATATTGAACATTGGTTGAGAATAATGTTTAATTTTTTTGGATATTGAACACATTGTTAGAATATTGAACAATTCGGCGTGCAAAACTTTGAGATATTTTTTGTTCAATAAGCCAAATAGTGGTAAATTGTACGTACAGGGTGATTTTCAGATTTCAAACAATTTAATTTTATCTTGTAAGTAGTAGTTGTCCTAAATTATTACTTTGAAATATGTACACAAACAGCGTTCTTCAGGTAATTGTCAACAAAGGCGACACTTTTTAAATCATTCAAATATTATGATTAAGGTTATATAAGTTTGAAAGCGTAACTATGTACAAAGATACGTCTTAATGATGTTTCGTATGAGTAAGCTGTGCATTATTAAACATACTGATTTCGGTTGTCGGTGCATGCGTGATGTGAAATATTCATATGTGTAACAACATAGGTAAAATTATTCAATTTTTTGTATTTCTTGGGCATTAACTATGTAACAATTTCTAGACATTTTGTTTTGAAGAGTTTTATTTTAAATGTACATTTACATTTAAAATAAAACTCTTCAAATAAAAAAAATATTCAAGTTCAAATTTCATTTTAAAATTGGAACTGATAAGTATTAAATCATATCAGACAAACGAAAATGTGGGTACCAAAATTATTTTATAAATTATATACATACATATATTTGGAGGGCTTTCGCTTTGTTTTTTTTTTAAATTATGTTTGTTATTTTTCAAGTTTACTTATTTTCGAATAGTATTTTTTTCCTTTTATATGACATTATTTTATAATGTGAAGACATTTTTATTTTTTTATAAATAATAAATAACCCGTGATTTGGGTCATGGGTCCGCGCCAGAATAGATATAACTTGTTAGTTGTGTACCTAGTTAGTTTTATTGAAGTTCTTTTATAAGATTGTATTTTTTAGTAGGCGCCCCACGGTTGAATTTGGCAGCCACCTCTGGTCAGGAGCTCCAATGTACCTAAAAAAACCCCTCGACTCTGTGCAGAAACGGGCGGTCCGCTTGATAGATTCTCCCGCCTTAACAAGTGGATTGCAATCTTTAGAGCACAGGCGTCGGGTGGGAATGCTATCCTTGTTCTATCGGTATTTCAATGGAAGATGCTCCGAGTAAATAGCGTCATTGATCCTCTCGGCACCAGCGCATAGTCGGGAAACCCGCCAAACGCGCGCCCAACATATGTACACAGTTGACATTTGTCACATGAGAACGGGTCGCTTCTACGACTCTTCATGTGTTCAACAGCTCGGCTGTGGAACGAATTGCCGGCTTCTGTGTTTCCTCGTTCCTACAACATGGGTCTCTTCAAGACCCACGTTCACTCCTTCCTCTCCTCAAAAAGACCCTCCACAGAGCATCTTCAAAGATGACATAGGCCCTGAGAGAAATTATTTTCCTCAGGGCCTCCTGTGTGGAGTTAATGTAAAAACAAAAAATATTTATATTTTTTTGGTTTTTTTATCTTACTCACAAGAGTGTACAGTCTCTGTACGGTGCACACCAACAAAATAGGAACTAAATCGCCACCTGGCTGGGCAACGTTGTGAGGCGGGTCACAGCCCTCCGTTGTGTTTTTTTTTATTTTTATAGTGAATACCTCACAAGAGTCCCAACTGCTCCCGTCTCCCGCTCCCGTATTAAAAGAAACGATAAAGAAAAAAAGGAATAAAAATTAAAGTGAACAAATATTTTAATTATATTTTTGTTAAAAGAAACGTTAAAAGTAAAAAAGAAATAAACATAAAAGTGTACAGATATTTTAATTATATTTTTATTAAAATAAATTTTAAAAGTAAAAAAGGTATAAAATTAAAATTGAACAGATATTTTTATTAAAAGAAACGTTTAAAGTAAAAAAAGGAACAAACATAAAAGTGAACAGATATTTTAATTATATCATTATTCATTAAAAGAAACGTTGAAAGTAAAAAAGGAATAAACATAAAAGTAAACAGATATTTTGATTATATCATTATTCATTAAAAGAAACGTTGAAAGTAAAAAAAGGAACAAACATAAAAGTGAACAGATATTTTAATTATATTTTTATTAAAAAAAACGTTAAAAGTAAAATAGGTATAAAATTAAAAGTAAACAGATATTTTAATTATATCATTATTCATTAAAAGAAACGTTGAAAGTAAAAAAGGAATAAACATAAAAGTGAACAGATATTTTAATTAAATCATTATTCATTGAAAGAAACGTTGAAAGTAAAAAAGGAATAAACATAAAAGTGAACAAACACTAACTTTTTTTTATTAGAAGTAACATAATTTAAGTGTACCTGGAAAAGTTGACTTTTTAAAATTGTTTACTTTTTATTCCGGGGTATCCTTTTTTTTCTCGGTTTTTTATTTTCTTTTGGCTCATTTTTTTTTGTTTTGGCACTTTTATTTGTTTTTTTACGTACTTTTGTCTGGGTCTTTATAAAGATGGTCCCTGGAAGTTTCGTGTTGAGATCTTCAATATAATGTTTCACTTTTGCTATTTTTTTATGAGAATTTATAGATGTTCCCGAAATATTTTCAATTTCTGGTTCGGGGTCTTTAATTTCAAACTTTCTTAATATTGCTTGAAAATATATTTTGTCAACTTCTGGCATATATTTGTACATGCTTTTTATATCATCTATTTTCTTTTTCGAAATAGAACTGGTAGAAGGCTTTAGTTGAATACTGGACAAAATTTTGATAGAATTTTTTAGGTCCAGTATATCCCTGGATGTAGTGTCTCCAGAAAACCGTGTTTTATAAGAGATAATATTCCAAGCACTTTTATTGTAAGCAATGAATTTAGTTTTAAAGTAAGGGATTTGAGAAAATGAAAATTTCATTGCTTCTTCGTGAAAAGACAAAAAATCAGAACCTTTTAGTTGAATGAATTCAAATTTGAATGATTTGGACTTAATTTTTATCAGCGATCTTAGCAATGATAACGGACTAAATATTTCAATGTGTCGTAGATGCCTTTCAATAAGACTACCTATGCGCAGTGTCAACTTCTTGGACATTTCCATGTCCGGGCTCTGAAAATTTTTGATGGATTTCTGTGATGTTGCCAGAGTGAGCAGACTTCAAAAAAGACAGCAATGCCATGCTCATATGTGAGTTTCTATTTTGCGGCACACAACTGTCTGACCATAAAACCAATTTGGTTACTTGAGACGGCAAACTTTTCACTACCTCTTTAAGTATTTTCATCAATGCGCTGGCTATGTCATCTCCACTCCTGCCATTTGAGGTCTCATCCCAGATACTGTTATAAATAACATTATTTGAACTGCAATGGGCAGTCAAATTATATACAGTTAATTTGCTCTTATAAAATATACATGATAAGTTAGCCATTGGAAGACTAAAAATATTTTCCAAGTCATACGTAATGACTGCCGATGATCGATTGCTGATAAGATCTCTGTCTTGTTTACGCTCATTGTAGCCTTCATCCTTTTTTAATAAATGCTCTTCATACAATTGCTTAGGTAGTTCATCCGGAACTATTGCAGCACGGAACTCAGCACACAAATCACAAGCATCTTTCTTTGGTTTAAAAAACGAAAGATTAAATTTTTCATTAAAGATCTTTCGGTACATATGTTCCTTCACAGGCTCACAATTTCCTTGCGCATACAGCGCATACATTTTAGAAATACTCAACGACCTATCTAAATATTTCCTTTGAGATGACGCTCTACAAAAATGGGAATCCTCAGTTGGAAAGGACGAAATATGGTCGATAACTTCATCAACTTTTTTGTTGTCAATGCACTTCTTGACGTATTTTCCCTTCGCTGGTGTTGGTGCCACCGCTCCTCCTTTCTGCGTCCAGTTTTCGTAGAAATGATAAACCCTCCTTTGAGAAATATTTAAAGTCGCACAAAAAAATCGTTTGCACACTTGCAGCTTCTCCGAATTCCTCAAGAAAAAGTACTTAAACGAAAATTTTTTCCGGCTTTCTTTTTCATCAGTTCTGATTCTGTTCGGTTTTTCTCTGCCGGTATATGCGACGTAGAACTGCTTCTTCTTTGCATCAGAGAGAGTGTAAAATTCTGCCCTAATTTGCTCCCGATCATTTTCATTAAAGTTTTGGTGACACAAATTTACGCATTTTAACTCACACCCAGGTTTGACAATTTTAGCTTGATGGATTATTCCTTTCACATCGATGTACTCTTTACCGCTTTCTCTTTGTTTTTTTTCTGACGTTTTTCGGCCATGTTTCGGGATTTCTGAGTCGCTTTCTTGTTATGTTTTTTTTTTGTTCTTGCGTGATTTCCTGGATTGCGACTTGTGAGTGTAAATCTTGGAACATTGCATCGATGGAAGTATCACTAGTTGGTATACGGATTATATCATCATCTATAATAATGAATTCATTTGGATATTGAAGCTCTTCCGGATTCATTATGACGACGTCATCATCGAAAGTAAGTTTTTTTTTTATTTGTTCAATTCTGAAAAAAAAGGATAATATTAAGATAAACTAGATATGTAGATATTTTAGAAATTTGAGCTCCCGCGGACATACGTGTATATTATGAGTAGATATAATACGACAAACAAGTTTATGGAAAGGCGGAACAGACACTGAAATAATTTTTTTTTTTTAAATGTGCCGAAATTATAAGCTACAAAAATTACTAGTTTCGGTGGAGGGGCCTGAGGTCGTCAGTCGTTTGAAAAATTTCACGGAAAACACATAACTGAACATTGTTTGTTCAACAAAATTTATTTATTGACCACATATTTAACATAATACGTTTTTAATGATAAAGTCCACAAATTGGTTAATTTTATCTTTAGAATATTTAAACGTATTAAAATAAACAAATTACGAATAAAAATAACTAATTTATTATGACTTGTTTTACGTAAAGAACGAAAGGTGTAATAAATAGTTTAATTAATAAATAATAAATGGAGCATCCTGTGTATATGCCTAGCAAGTTCAAAAAGTACATGTAAAATATATTGGAAATGCGTATAAATAACATAATTTTAAGACTTACCTTTCTATTTGAGCCACTGGTCTAAGGTTTGTTGATTCTGGAGTCGGTGAAGTCATTTTTCACTTCAATAACAGCAGTTTATTCACAATTAAACGTATTTTTAATAGAACAATGCGCAGCTCTGATGGCAGTTCGAAAACAATAAACAACCAAGATGGCCGCTAACAATCCTAAAGCCGTAACAAGCCGACTCCTGATTGGTTGAAATTGAATATTGAACATGCAAGAACTCAAATTACGGCACGACTAGGCAGAACGTTGAACAAATATGTATGAACTTTTTTAAAACTATTCTATGCATAACTTTGAGTGTTTGAACGTTCAATATACAGAATATTGAACATACAAGAACTAACACATTGTTCCGTGAGTGGATATTGGCACTCGAGAAATGCTGAAAATAGCAGTTAAAAACCGAAAAAATTGTTTTTTTTTAGCTACATTTATGCGTAATAGGCTAATGAACACAATGGCATTCATAACTCAGTTTTGCTAAAAAAGGCTTATTGAACATACAAGAACTAGGACAGCGAGTGGTGAAAAACCTTTTTCATCTTCCGAGTGCAACTATTCATGTTGATTGAAAGAACAATCTGACAAGCCACGTGCTAACTCACAGTGGAGAAAAACCTTTTTCATGTTCTGAGTGCAACTATTCATGTTCTCGAAAGGGCCAACTGACGATCCACATGCTGACTCACAGTGGTGAAAAACCTTTTTCATGTTCTGAGTGCAAATATACATTTTCTCGGAAGAGCTATCTGACAAGACACATGCTGACCCACCGTTAAAGAAAACCTTTGTCTCGTCTCGAGTGAATACAATAATTATATTTTGTGACGAGCCACATGCTGACTTACAATTGAATTTGATCGGTCTTCACGGAACCCCGGGTAACATCACCACGGACCATTGTCGTCAGTTCGAGAGTTGTCTCTTCAAAAAACTCGCAGAAAAGTTTGGCATCAAACACAACAGAACTACTGCGTATCACCTACAGGCGAACGGGATAATAGAGAGATGGCATCGCACGCTCAAGGCATCCCTCATGACATGTGGTGATTCTGACTCATGATTTCTTCACTGAAACCCCCCGTGAGGAACCCGACACGTACGTAGGACGTCTACAAAGGAAGTTCGAGCATATTAAATCGACTCCTGCCAGCAAACACAGTACTAGAAATTTTTTCGTACACAAAGACCTACCTGTCACCACGCACGTATTCCTGAGAACGGATAGTATAAGAAAACCTCTACAGAATCCATATGAAGGTCCTTACAAGGTAGAAGAGCGCGACGACAAAACATTTGTCATTTCAATAAGAGTCAAACTTAAACGCGTCTCCATAGACAGACTCAAGCCTGCTTTCGTTCCGGTCGAAGAAAATGTCACTATGGACACACCTGTCGCTGTCACACCTGTAACCAAGACGACAACTCGCTCAGGTCGGCAAGTACATTTTCCAAAGCGATTTGGATCGGAATAAGCACGAAAAGACATTTCTATTTGGCATTTTTTTTATAACTCATGATAGAAATTAATTTCTAAATTTCGCCTAGCTTTCTCTTGCAAACAATATTCTTAAAGTATATTTCTTTTTTTCTTAAAAAATACTGCAAATCAAACATTATTAAATTTACACATTTTTGATGGAAATTTGACTTGTTATCAAATGATAGAATCTAAAACATAGATAATTATTATGTATTCACGAGTGTGAAACATTTTCTATACGATGAACACAAATCATCATGTAAATCGCATAATTCATACTCCTTAAAGTGTATAACAATTATAAAATAACTCTACGTTCGGATGAAATCTTTTCACCGCTTTATAGCATTTATATATGCATTGCTACTCGATTAATAGCATCAACCGTCATCACAAGTGTGATCGACTACCAATATAATGAGCATAGTTTTTTATTTATTTTTATAACCATGTACCAAGGTACTTTTGTGTACTTTCAAATATGCTTCTCCGGACGTATAAGGCACTATATACTTCTAGAGGACCATATAATCTAAATTTTCTGTTATTTAATATTTCTTTATTATTTTTTTCATGCAATAACAGTAAACAGCTGATGATGTATCACTTTCTAACTACGGAACATTAACCCACTTTGTCATACGTATGTAAATAAACAAGGTTATTCGACTTTTTGTCTCCAAAAAACACATATTTACATACCGATGACAGACGTGTTGCATAGTTAATTTAAAATTACCAATTCACCGCTACAGATTAGCGTAACACATTATATTTCTAACACCATAATGAACACCTTATTTAGGTTACCTTATACATGTACTTCGTTAATTAAGACAACTGTATTATTTATGCTTATATTGCTCTAAACATTTCATACTCTAGTTATAGCTCACTATACATTTATATTTTATGTCAAACAAATATTTCTCTAAACGCAGAAATGTTTCCTAAGCTAATTACGACAACATATTTTCGATTCAATTATCATGTACAATGCTAATTTCAAGTTTATCATAAATGAGAGGATTAAATATTTTTATATTCTATTATATAATAATTTCATGACCAGCGCTACATAGTACGCACTCTGCGTAAAAATCATGCAGTTGCACTGAACATAGTTCAGCTTACAAAAATTTCACGATTTATACAGTGATCTAAACCACAAACTGGAATCAAACTTTGATTTCCATGCACCACAAAATAATAAACAAATGCTTCGAGCAATTAGTTCGTCGATGCACCTGACACCGCAAACGCGGAATATCAGCAAACTTTTAGTTTAAAGCTATTTTGTAAATAATTTAAAACTACAAACAACTTATTATAATTAAACTTAGCAATAATACCTATAGTTGTTATAAGAAAGCTAATACTAGTAAACAAAACGTTATGTTTCCATTTCATCACATATTATAAATATTGTATTAGAATTAAGTATTCTTGCTGACCATCTATCTTCTAATAATTGTTAAGCCAACAATGCCTTCCAATGTGTTCCCGAAAACGTTGCAACTTTAAACGCTTAAAAAACAATTTGTCATCTCACCAAGTCCAATCATAACTTCTCTGAACATTTCTTACTCTCCTGGACACATTGGAGGCTGCTCACATTCTGACTGAAGGTGCCTCAGTCAGGATATGACCAATAAATATATATATATATATATATATATCGGACAACACTTATTGGAACATCTTTGAGTAAACCACCTTTCTTGATCATCCTTTCACATGTGATATATAACGCTGTAAATTACGTGGCAACATGTTTTTTTGTGAAATAAATTTAAAATGTGGTCAGCTATTATATATACAGCTATTTTATGCATATGCTCACAAAATTTTCATCATTAAATCATGAACGCATGTTGATCTTTTTTATGAAAGCACTTACTTGATCTGCAATGTTGCCAAATCTTTTGCCCTTCTGTCGAGCTTCTGTTTGGGACGGACTTGAACAGATTTATTTGTTGGTTGAATATTCGAAAATACGTAATGCATTGGAACGTTTGGCGCGAATATTTAAAATTGCGGGTTTATTTAAAAGTAAAGTTATACAATCAAAACTTATTTATATTACGTTTACAGTTGAATTAATTATTTTAAAATTCGTTTTGTAGAACAGGCTTTTATAAGATATTCTATCTTTTTAATAGCATTAATATATTATTTGAAAATGTAGATTGATTTACAATTAAAATACCAAAGTTCAATAATATTAGTACCTATTGTGTTTACAGTATTATTGAAAGTATATTTTATAAAATCTGATTTATTTGAGTTGTTTTCTTTCGTTTTATTATAGAATACCTATTATATGATTTTCAGAAAACGATTTTTGTACACAATATTTGTGCTGGTGTATGTTTATACATATTTTGTATTAATAGTTCTTCATTTTTGTTAATTTTATAACCTTAAATATAAAAGTTACAAATCAATGTACACCATAATATGTATGTATAGTTGTAATCTGTAAACTTTCCTAAATAAAGATATTATTATTATTTTTTAGTGGAATAAATCGTTGATTTTTTTTTAACATTTACTCCACACAAGAGGCCCTGAGGATAATAATTTCCCTCAGGGCCTATGTCATCTTTGAAAATGCTGTGTGGAGGGTCTTTTTGAGGAGAGGAAGGAGTGAACTTGAAAAGTGTCTTGAAGAGACCCATGTCATATGAGGGAGGAAACACAGAGGCCGGAAATTTGATCCAGAGCCGAGCCGTTGAACACCGAAACGAGTCGTAGAAACGACCCGTTCTCATGCGACTAATGTTAACCGTGTACATATGTTGGGCATGCATTTGGCGTGTTTCCCGACTATGCTCCGGTGCTGAAGGGATTAATGATGCTAGTTCCTCGGAGCATCTTCCATAGAAATACCGGTAGAACAAGCATATGCTCTAAAAATTGCAATCCGTTTGTTAAGATGGGAGAATCTATCAAACAGACCGCCCGTTTCTGCACAGAGTCGAGGGTTTTTTCAGGTATTTTCGGGCTTCACACCAGAGGTGGCTGCCAAATCCAACCGTGGGGCGCCCTTGTGATTTGTACAGGGTTAGCAGTTGTGTTCTATTCAAGTATTTGCGGGCCCTGTACAGTACGCCCTCATTCACCTCAATTAATTGAAATATTCAGAACTGTTTTATAGTGAATTGTTTTATAGTGAATACCTCACAAGAGTCCCAACTGCTCCCGTCTGGAGCCAGTGAGACTATGGCATCCCCAATTGGGGGATGTTGTGAGGCTGAGGGTAAGTGGGGAAGGGAAAGAGGAAGGTGGGGAAGCACCTGGCTATTCAGATCTAGTCACTAAACACGGCTAAACCCATTTGGAGCAACGTTTCAATTCTGAATGGTGGTCTTACACCAGGGCGATACTGGTAGTATCTTCCACTCTGGAACGTGCCGCAAATATACTATATATTATTTTAATTAATTAATTGTGAAATAACACAAATTAAACAAATAAAATTTATTTGCGCACGCCGGGTTCGAACCCGCGACCTTCGAACTAGTTATGTTACTGAGCCATTTTTTTGTTTGTTTAACAATAGCTCCACACAGGAAGCCCTGAGGAAAATATTTTCCCTCAGGCCTATGTCATCTTTGAAGATGCTGTGTGGAGGGTATTTTAAAGGAAGGGAAGGAGAGGAAGGATAAGGGGTGGGTGGGTGGGGTCTGTGGGTCCAGGAGTGACGGACGTATGAATCCATCCCTCCCACTGCGGTGCAAGACGATGTTCCCAAAGAGTTCTGCCTGAAAGGTTTCCCTCAACCTGTCTCTCCGGCCTTCCACGTAGCTGGAGGACACATCCACCGCCAAGACCCGAGCAAACCTCACCCCGTGAACCCGGGCACAGTCACCAAACCACTTGGGGTGACCTATGGCAGAGGTGTAGTTATCCAATAAATGGTTCCCGGGGTGGCAGTACCAAATTGTAAATAGATTAGAAGATACTTTCCTGAATGGTCACCATTCCCCATGGGGTTACCAGTCACGTCTTCCACTCTGGAATGTACCCGGCAGTAGCTGTAGTATAATCTACCATAGCCACATATTGCACAAGTCTTGTGTTTTAATAAAATTTTGCACAAATTCATTGTTTGGTAAAATAAAAACAAATTTGAAAAAATTCACATTTTAATTTATTTATTTTCAGACATTTTTAAAAACTTTCATTAGGAAATTCAACAGAACTAAAACAAACTTTAAAACTAATTAAGTAATGATTTTTACATAATTGCAGTTTAAAAAATATACAATACGTTATACAAAACTGACATTATCAGAGTTTAACAAAATATAAAATAGCAAAATCGAGAGAAACAAAACATACTTAAAAAATAATGAAGTAATGATTTTTACATAATTTCAGTTTAAAATAATATGGAAAACGTCATACCAAACTGACATTATCAGAGTTTAACAAAATATACAATAGCAAAATCGAGAGAAATAAAACATACTTAAAAAATAATTAATTAATGATTTTTATATAATTTCAGTTTAAAATAATATGGAAAACGTCATACCAAACTGACATTATCAGAGTTTAACAAAATATATAATAGCAAAATCGAGAGAAATAAAACATACTTAAAAAATAATTAATTAATGATTTTTATATAATTTCAGTTTAAAATAATATGGAAAACGTCATACCAAACTGACATTATCAGAGTTTAACAAAATATATAATAGCAAAATCGAGAGAAATAAAACATACTTAAAAAATAATTAATTAATGATTTTTATATAATTTCAGTTTAAAATAATATGGAAAACGTCATACCAAACTGACATTATCAGAGTTTAACAAAATATATAATAGCAAAATCGAGAGAAATAAAACATACTTAAAAAATAATTAATTAATGATTTTTATATAATTTCAGTTTAAAATAATATGGAAAACGTCATACCAAACTGACATTATCAGAGTTTAACAAAATATATAATAGCAAAATCGAGAGAAATAAAACATACTTAAAAAATAATTAATTAATGATTTTTATATAATTTCAGTTTAAAATAATATGGAAAACGTCATACCAAACTGACATTATCAGAGTTTAACAAAATATATAATAGCAAAATCGAGAGAAATAAAACATACTTAAAAAATAATTAATTAATGATTTTTATATAATTTCAGTTTAAAATAATATGGAAAACGTCATACCAAACTGACATTATCAGAGTTTAACAAAATATATAATAGCAAAATCGAGAGAAATAAAACATACTTAAAAAATAATTAATTAATGATTTTTATATAATTTCAGTTTAAAATTGTTAAAACATACAATGTAATACATTATTTTCTATAATAATAATGTTAGTTTAAAAGTTGGCAACATCTTGTGTATGGCAACCCTTTTGGATTTCGTTTCTTTTATCTATGCTCTGTACACTGATGTCATCCTTCTTGTAATACGTACATCGTCAATAAAACCAGTTATTAAAAAGTGTTATATGTTTTAATTTAATAAACACAAAAGATTACAACAGGTTATGGGCCCAGATCACCACAGGCCACATACCTATCAAAAATAAAAGTACAGTGAAGTGACTAGTTGAAAACAATTACCGGAGAAACGCAAATAAACCTCACACCGTGTTGGCGTTGGAGGTTAAGTTGCCGGGAAGGAGAAAAATACTTGCTACATTCGGCTGCAAGGAAGGAAATACTAGTAAGAAAGGAATCGAAAGACACGATGGACGGAAATAATACAGTTATCAAACTGGAAGGAATAAAAAACTGGAATGTTTGGAAGTTTCAAACAATGGTGTTGTTACGGGGTCAAAATTTAATTAATGTCGTTGAAGGCGTAAAAGGGCAAGGCTCCGAGGAACAGAAAGCATGGGAGACACAAGATGCTAAGGCTCAAACAATGTTAGTGACCAGGATGACCGAGGAAGTGATGTTACATATATTATCTTGCACTACTGCTGCAGAGATGTGGCGAAAGTTAACGAGCATTTTTGAACAAAAAAGTGAAACAAGTATTCACATAATCCAGCAAAGATTCTTCCAATATAAATATGAAGAAGGAATGGAGATGTCAGTCTTCCTGTCAAAAATACAGGAGTTACAAAATCAACTCAAACAAATGGGTGAAGAAATTTCGGAAAAATTCATAATTACGAAGGTATTGATGTCATTGCCAGATATTTACAAACACTTCATATCAGCATGGGAGTCTGCGCCAGATAACAAACAAACCTATGATAACCTTGTCGCTCGTTTGTTAGTGGAAGAGGAGAGAGTAAGGGAAAAGGCTGAACTCGCATCGCCGTCATCTGCGTTTATGGTAAAGAAAACTGCTCCAATTAAAAGAAATATAAAGTGTTTCAAATGTAATAAGATGGGACATTATCAATCTGAGTGTATGAGTCATGTGAATAATAACCATCGTAACTTTCCAAACAAAAGTGAAAAAAAGTGTTTTTATTGCAACAAAATTGGGCACATCAAGAGTGAGTGCTGGCATAAGAAAGGAAAGGAGAAAAATGCGTTTGTAGTACAACAAATACCTAAAGAACTGTATCAACAGTCTAAGTGGTTGGTGGACACAGGAGCCAGCGAACATATGTGTCAAGACAAAAATCTATTTTCGACATTTTCACCAGAAGTGTCACAAAAGTCTGTGATAATAGGTGATGGTACTCAAATAAGTGTTATTGGTTGCGGACAAGTGGAACTAGAAGTATTCAATGGACACCGGTGGGTCGAGACAACCATATATAATGTACTGTGTGTGCCAGACTTAAAAATAAACTTGTTCTCTGTAAATTGTGCGGCTGACAAAGGTTATGTCATGTTGACAGATCAAAACATTTGCAAATTTTCCAAGAATAATAAAGTATGTGCGGTAGCAAATCGTGTTGGAAATATGTATATTATGGATGTTCGTTATAAATATAAAAACTGCTTTGCAAATGTAACTACAGTTAAATCAAGTTTGAGTGAGTGGCATGAGAAACTTGTACACCAGAATATACAGCAGGTGAAAGACGTGTTAGAGAACAATAATATTAAAGTCTCAAGTAATTCTCTTCAGAAGTGTCAAGGCTGCTTACAGGGTAAATCACACCGGCTGCCCTTTATGAACTCTGAGACAAAAGCTGTCAAAACATGTGAACTGATACATGCCGATGTTTGCGGGCCGATGGAGGCAGTATCTGTCGGCGGGGCGAGGTACTTCTTGATTTTAAAAGATGATTACTCTTGCTATAGAACTGTATATTTTATTAAAAAGAAGGACGAAGTGATTAATTATATTAAAGATTTTGTAAACAAAGCTGAAAATGTTACGGGTAACAAAATAATCACTTTTAGAAGTGACAACGGCTTAGAATTCATTAATAAGGCTGTGTCAACTTTGTTCTCAAACCGGGGTATAGTACACCAAACTTCTGTACCATACACGCCACAACAGAATGGCAAGGCGGAACGGGAGATAAGAACCTTAACAGAAGCAGCAAGGTCAATGCTGTGTGCCAAGAACCTTCAAAAAAAATTATGGGCAGAAGCAGTCAACACTGCAGCCTATGTTCTCAACAGAACCAGTAGAAGTAATGAACCAGGAAAAACACCCTATGAATTATGGACAGACAAACATTTTGATCTCAGTAACCTACATATCTTTGGTACGCCCGTAGCTGTTCATATTCCAAAAGAAAAACGAAGAAAATGGGATTCTAAAGGAGAAAATGGAATCTTGGTAGGGTACGGAGAAAATGTGAAAGGGTATAGAATTTTTTATCCTGATAAAAATGATGTTCTAATAAAGAGGGATGTCATTTTTCTGGAACCTGTTATTGGGAAATGTAATAGCTTAAACCTAGAGTCTGTAACAGAAGAATACAACGATGAAACTGACAATAACCAGCAAGAGTTAGTAGAAGATGTTGTGAGTGATCCAAACATTACAAATCAGATGTCAGATGATGAGCAGCACAGCTTATATGAACCTGAAGAAACAAGTGATGAAGATAGTGAACGCGATAGTGATAGTAAATTACAGCCAGCTTCTCTTCGTCAAACCAAACGTGTCAGAAAGGCGCCACAATTCTATACTTGCCAAAATGTGTACACTGCAGAGACAGAACCAGGCACCTATAAGGAAGCTATGCAGAGGAGTGATGCCTGTCAGTGGGAAGAAGCTGTAAAACAAGAACTGGATACTCTCAAAGAAAATAATACTTGGACAGTTTGCGCTGTACCTGAAAAACAAAACATTATTAGTAGTAAGTGGGTATTCAAAATAAAGAAAGTTGATAATATTATTCAATATAAAGCAAGATTGGTTGCCAGAGGTTTTGAACAGAATGATACAAAAGATTTATATGAAATTTACTCACCTGTTGCCAAATTGTCAACATTTAGATTATTTGTTTCAGTTGCTACAAAATTAAAACTATCAATACATCAGATGGATGTCACTGGGGCTTTTTTATATGGGGATATAAAGGAAACTGTGTTTATTAAATTACCGGAAGGGGCATATAATGGTTGTGATAATATTGTAAAACTAAATAAATCATTGTATGGGCTAAAAAAATCCCCTAAATATTGGAATGAAAAATTTAACCATGTAATAAGTAAAGCAGGCTATGTAAAGTCAAAGAATGATCCTTGTTTGTTTACTAAATGTAATGGAGAAAACCAAACTTATGTCTTACTTTACGTCGATGACCTCTTGATGTTTAGTAATAATGAACAGGAATTAAGTGATCTTAAATTAAAATTACACAATGCGTTTAAGATGAAAGATTTGGGACTAATTTCAAATTTTCTTGGTATCAGTGTTAAACAGAATTTGAAAGATGGTGTAACTGAATTATGTCAAAGATCTTATTTAGAAAATGTATTAAAAAGATTTAACATGGATAATTGCAAACCCATGTATACCCCTATTGATCAAAATTTTAATGTAAAAATCTTAGAATCCAAAGAATGTAAGTCTGACAAGGATATTGAAAATACTTGTAGGAAAATTATTGGAAGTTTAATGTATGCAGTCTCAGGCACTAGGCCAGACCTCTGTGTAGCTGTATCTATATTAAGTAGGTACCAAAATAATGCAAGTGATGTTTTGTTGACTCATTTAAAAAGAATTTTAAGATATATAAAATATACTCTAGATTATAAGCTGATTTTCAAATGTAATGATGATGGACTTGTTGGGCATTGTGATGCAGATTGGGGTGGTGACACACGAGATAGAAAGTCTACCACTGGCTACTGTTTCAAGTTCTCCAATTGTATTATATCGTGGTGTTCTAAGAAACAGTGTTCCGTAAGCTTATCATCAACCGAGGCAGAATATGTTGCAGTCAGTATGGCGGCTAGTGAATCTTGTTGGCTGTCAAGTTTATTGAAAGACTTTAATAACATAAATGTTTGTCCTGTACCTATATACTGTGATAACCAGTCTGCCATAATGGTTGCAAATACTGATAATATTAAAAGACTAAAACATATTGATATACGTTATCATTTTGTCAAAGATTTAATTAAGGAATGTAAGATATGTTTAGTGTATGTTAAGACTGAGGATCAAATAGCTGATATGTTTACTAAGTCATTAAACAAAAACCTATTGTTTAAATTTATTACTCAATGTGGCCTAATGTAAAATCTCTCAGTTATAACATAGGTGGTTAAAAGTTATAGATATAGATAATGTAAGAATGTGTTACATTGAGTGGGGGTGTTAAAACATACAATGTAATACATTATTTTCTATAATAATAATGTTAGTTTAAAAGTTGGCAACATCTTGTGTATGGCAACCCTTTTGGATTTCGTTTCTTTTATCTATGCTCTGTACACTGATGTCATCCTTCTTGTAATACGTACATCGTCAATAAAACCAGTTATTAAAAAGTGTTATATGTTTTAATTTAATAAACACAAAAGATTACAACAAAAATAATATGGAAAACGTCATACCAAACTGACATTATCAGAGTTTAACAAAATATATAATAGCAAAATCGAGAGAAATAAAACATACTTAAAAAATAATTAATTAATGATTTTTATATAATTTCAGTTTAAAATAATATGGAAAACGTCATACCAAACTGACATTATCAGAGTTTAACAAAATATATAATAGCAAAATCGAGAGAAATAAAACATACTTAAAAAATAATTAATTAATGATTTTTATATAATTTCAGTTTAAAATAATATGGAAAACGTCATACCAAACTGACATTATCAGAGTTTAACAAAATATATAATAGCAAAATCGAGAGAAATAAAACATACTTAAAAAATAATTAATTAATGATTTTTATATAATTTCAGTTTAAAATAATATGGAAAACGTCATACCAAACTGACATTATCAGAGTTTAACAAAATATATAATAGCAAAATCGAGAGAAATAAAACATACTTAAAAAATAATTAATTAATGATTTTTATATAATTTCAGTTTAAAATAATATGGAAAACGTCATACCAAACTGACATTATCAGAGTTTAACAAAATATATAATAGCAAAATCGAGAGAAATAAAACATACTTAAAAAATAATTAATTAATGATTTTTATATAATTTCAGTTTAAAATAATATGGAAAACGTCATACCAAACTGACATTATCAGAGTTTAACAAAATATATAATAGCAAAATCGAGAGAAATAAAACATACTTAAAAAATAATTAATTAATGATTTTTATATAATTTCAGTTTAAAATAATATGGAAAACGTCATACCAAACTGACATTATCAGAGTTTAACAAAATATATAATAGCAAAATCGAGAGAAATAAAACATACTTAAAAAATAATTAATTAATGATTTTTATATAATTTCAGTTTAAAATAATATGGAAAACGTCATACCAAACTGACATTATCAGAGTTTAACAAAATATATAATAGCAAAATCGAGAGAAATAAAACATACTTAAAAAATAATTAATTAATGATTTTTATATAATTTCAGTTTAAAATAATATGGAAAACGTCATACCAAACTGACATTATCAGAGTTTAACAAAATATATAATAGCAAAATCGAGAGAAATAAAACATACTTAAAAAATAATTAATTAATGATTTTTATATAATTTCAGTTTAAAATAATATGGAAAACGTCATACCAAACTGACATTATCAGAGTTTAACAAAATAGAGAAATAAATCACACTTAAAAAAAAAATTGCATTCATTTTCAACTAATTAATTTTCCTTATTTAGTAAAATCCTTATTTAGCAACATCCCCATTAAAGAATGCCTTAAAATAATTGAAAATATCCTAGAACAATCTAATGTCAACCCAATAATAAGAAAAGAGTTATTCCAGCTCATAAAAATTTGCATACAAACAAATTATTTTCTTTTTAATGATACATATTTTGAGCAATTGGACGGACTTCCCATGGGATCCCCTTTAAGCCCACTTCTAGCGGAGATATTTATGGATCATATTGAAAATATTATTCTTAAGTCTCCCTTAGCTAAATATATAATATACTATGTCAGATATGTAGACGATATCTTAATATGTTGGAAAGGCACCAACCGTCAATTAGATATCTTTATTAATTGGGCCAACACTGTTAATAATAAAATCTGCTTCACAGTCGAACATGAGATCAAAGGTAAAATATTTTTTTTAGATCTAACAATTGGAAAGAATAATAATAAACATACTTTTGAAATATTTAGAAAACCAACTTTTACAGACACTACAATAAATGCAAATTCAACTCATCCTTCAGAACAGCCAGAAAATGCAAATTCAACTCATCCTTTAGAAACAGAGGTAATTATCTTTAAAATGTACAAAAAGTACGTTACCTGAGAAAAATCCACATAATCGTGTTAGAGTACTAAAATCATCTTCTATATTATTATGCCCAGACAATTCTGAAATTTCAGAATCTCTGAGAACTCAAATATTTCATGTATTTAAAAATGATAATATTGCAAAAATAGCAATGTCTGACCCATTAATATGTTCATATGGGTCTTTATTATTAAGTAATCACACGGAACACCATTTGAAGACACATATAACATCGAAGATGAGGGATTTAGCCAAGCTGTACATAGTTATTAAAGAACAGAAACCTTCAATTTCAACCTTTGATTTAGCGTTTGACCCTGTGCATTTTGATGTTTTTATTAAAGCCGTACAAATAAATAGTGGTTACGATGAAATTACAGGTTCTGTAAAAATTCCTAGCATGCCTCAACGACTTTGTACGGCTATAAAAGATTGTACAAAGTCGTTGAGGCATGCTAGGAATTTTTACAGAACCTGTAATTTCATCGTAACCACTATTTATTTGTACGGCTTTAATAAAAACATCAAAATGCACAGGGTCAAACGCTAAATCAAAGGTTGAAATTGAAGGTATGTTCGTTACCAGTTTAGTACAATATGGACATGAGTTTTTACGGTCATGCACTCGTGCTCATTTACTAGTAGAAATAGTGCTTCGAGTTGTAGTCGATGACACTTCGATTGCCTCCTGCTTCTCTAAATGATGTTGCTCATCATCGGCGTTGGAAATTTTCATATCTAAAAAGTAACAATACATTAATTAGCTTTCTTTAAACTTAATTAGTAAAACCTCAAATTATAAGAAAGCAGTCATTGTTGAATGAAACACTAGTATATATTGAATTATTTCGCGGATAAGCGATAAGCCGCCATAGCTCAGTGGTCAGAGCTGTCGACCGGAAATCGAGGGGACACGGGTTCGAGTCCCGTTGGCGTTATGTATCTTTTATCAGGAGATTTTTCAATGTGGATGAGTGTTTCAGGCGAATAATTATTGCTTGTAAAATAATTATAATTAAATAAAATTATTTAATTAAATGAAGACAATATTAGCATCACTCAATCTAAAATCTGAAACAGAAAAGATACGGTCACATCTGGGACTCGCACCTAGGACCTTCGGCTTTCTGGGCCGCACCTCTGACCATATCGTCGCTGTTAAATCAAACCGGCATATGTGCAAAAATGGAGCTTTTGAGTTATTGGTGTCAAAAAATTTCTTTTTTTCCCTTCTATTCTTATGTCGAACCGGCATGTCGTATAGTTGAATAAAAATCTGTCAGATGGCGTTGGGTCGGTATGCATTTACGCGGGAATCGCAACTTTTTTTAGCAGAAGACAGACCTATTCCGCAATACGCCAGTTGCTTCAAAACTTTCAAGGGGGAAATGCGTCCATCATGTAAGTAAAACTGGATTATCTCACAATAGTACATTTTTATTATTACCCAGATATGACTTATTGGCAGATAATCCGGTTTGCACTTAACAAAAGCGTTTATAGCAGCCTCAACCAAAACAAACCGGCATATATGCCAAAATGTCTGACCCGGGTAAAATTTCTCCCGGTTAAAAAAATAAATTAAAATAGGCAAATTTAATAAAAAAAACTTTAGCAAACTGAAAGATGCGAGACTGCGGTGAGGAATACGAGTCTAAAACCCGTGGAAGAGTGAACCAACACAGGGAAAAAGAAGCGTTATTTAGATTCGGAGCTGTGTGCTGAAATGACTGCAACATTTAAATGACAAAGCTGACTGTCCAATAGACGTTGTCTTTTACAACGATAATTGTTGTGGACAACAAAAAAATAAGTTTATGATGGCAATGTACAAATATACTGTTACAACAGTAAAAAACATAAAATCTATCACTCACAAATTTTTAGTAAAGGACCACACCCAAAACAAGGTGGATTCGGTTCACTCAACCATTGAAAAATAAGTTAAAAGAACACTCCAAAGCGGACCTATATACTTACCTTCCCAATACGCCATGGCCATGAAAACGGCAAAGAAAAGTGGCAAGCCTTACCTGGTTCATGAGTTGAATCATGAGGACTTTTTGATATAAAAGCTCTGAAGGACCCCCAGGTAATTTTACCCATTTTGGACATTCGAATGTTTAAAGTAATTAAAGACGACGGCAACTTTTACTTCAAAACATCCTACGGATCACATGCCTGGGAGGAGGCGAAGAAAAGGAATAAACGGGGCAATGGGAGCGTGAATCCTGTTCTGATGCAAGCTTATTCCAAGAGACCATTGATGAGAAGAAGAAAAATGGTATCCTAAAGTTAGTTACCGCCGGGATAATACCGTCAATTTATTCAGATTTCCATAAACGATTGGGAAACTTTGAAGTTACCAGCAAAGGGAAGAGCAGTTTTATGTTAATTGTTTATAAAAAAAATTGTGAAGCAATAAATTATTTTTTCGTTGACAACTTTATCTTTTTTTATACCTAAAACAGGTTCCAAAAGAAGAAGCCACTATGACACAAAAGCAAATATTACACTGATTTTAAAGCCATACTGGCATATCTGCATTTTACTCTTAATTTAAGCAATTTTAGATTTATTTGCAACTACTACTTCAATAAGCAGTATTCGTCTAAATTTTATTCATTCATAGGTGGCTTTGAGGTGAACTAAACGGACGTTAAAAGGAAAATATCATATGCGAAATCTAGCGCTCTGGTGAAAAACTAGCATTTTGCAGATATGCCGGTTTGATTTCACAGCGACGATATATTAGTACTACCTGGACACGTACAAACAAAATAACATCATAAACAAATATAAAATTGCATTCAATGTGAGAACATAAGTTTTAGTCATGCTCTCACGTTAAATGGAATCTTTTAATCGCTTCCACTAATGCGCATAATGGAAACAAAAGTATATAAAATAATTAAAATACCCTCCTGACCTACACGACGTTAATCTGAGATTTCATGTTTGATTATATCCTTAATGTGAAAGGTTCCCACAGGTTTTCCATTTAAATCAGCTAAAATGTAAGCAACTGGAGACAATTTCTTAATGACTTTGCTGCGAATAAACTTGGGAGCTAATTTCGCTGAAAAATACTTACTAGCGTCTGAAAGAACGAACGATCGGCGCCAAACGATGTCACCAATTTCATATTGTAAGTCCCTACGACGTAGATTATACTGAGTTTTGTTCTTTTCATACGACTGCCTTAGAGACGTACGAACCTGTGAAAAAATATCGTTCAATTCGTCTAAATCCGAAGCCCAAGAATCCCGTGCGGCAAATCTGATATCTTCGGGGTTGAAGTCTGAAGACTTGTAGTCGTTTCCTGAAATAATAATTTCCCTACCAAAGTTTAAGAAAAAGGGAGTATATCCGGTGACCTCATGTACTGCTGTGTTAATAGCGAGTTCAATTTCACGTGAACAATCTGCCCAGCTCCGATGATCACCACCGACGTACGAGCTAATAGCAGACACTAACACTCTGTTAATCCTTTCAACCGGATTATTTTGCGGATGGTATCTACAGTTGTAAAAGAGGTGTCTTATATGAAACTTGCTAACTAACGCTTTCATGTCTTTTGAAATATATTGGGGACCATTATCCAGAATTATTGTATCAGGCACCCCAAACTTGTAAAATATCTCATTTTCCATGATCTCAGCAATATTCTTTCCAGTAGCTTTTCTTAATGGGAAAAGTTTAGAGTATTTTGTAAAGAAGTCAGAGATTACTAACAAATATGTATAGCCCTTTTTGTAGGAGCTGGGGAAAGGACCTAATAAATCTGTGGCAATCATTTGCCAAGGACGTTGAACCAATTTGGGATCACCCATTAGACCTGGTGGTAACTGATTCGTACTCTTATGACCCAAGCAAGTGTGACATTTGCTAATGAATGATTTTACGTCGGCCGCCATCTTCGGCCAGTAATATTTCTGACTAATTCTATTCAAAGTCTTCATAATACCAAAATGAGCACACGAAGGAGGTACATGATATTGCGTTATTATATCTTTCCTAGACTCTTTAGGTACCACTTCTTTCCAGTCATACACTCTGTGTAGCGCTTCCATACTCTGTATGTGTTTGTACAATACTCCATTATCAACTTTCCAAGCATGAAATTTATCTGGAAAAGCTAGAACATTTCTACACATTTTATCGTACCACGATTCTTTGGTTGGTGTAGTTTGTCCTACTACAGCTAATTCTACCGGATCACGTGATAATGCGTCAGGCACTATATTATCTTTTCCTTTACGGTGTTCTATAATAAAATTGAATTACTGTAACCTGACAGCCCATCTTGCTAATCTGCCTGTAGGAGATTTAATATTCACTAACCATTTTAGACTGTAATGATCTGTTATTATTTTAACCGGTATGACAGAACCTTCTATGTAAGCCCTAAATTTTTCCAGAGCAAAAATCATTGCATTTAGCTCTTTCTCTGTAGTTGAATGATTTCTCTCTTGAGCACTCAGAGACCTACTAATAAATGATATAGGGTGTTCTCTACCCGAATCGTCTACCTGCGTCAGGACCGCCCCTATCCCGGTGTTGGACGCGTCGCATGATATGATGAAAGGTTTTTCAAAGTTAGGACAAGCTAAAACAGGTGCGCTCACTAAAATATCTTTAAGTTTTTTAAAAGCTATATCTGCCTGACTGTTCCATTTAAATTTGTTTCCCGTAAATTCTTTTCTTGTTAAATTATGCAACGGAGCTGCTATTATGGAAAAGTTACAATAAACCTTTTATACCAAGATAATATGCCTATAAAACGTCTTAAGCTTTTTTGCGAGTTCGGTATAGGAAAATCCACTATGGCTTTATCTGGATCAGTTCTTAAACCTTGACTATCGACGACATAACCCAGAAACTTTAACGAGTCTCTACAAAAAACAGATTTGTCCATATTGTTAGTTAGACCCGCATCAGAAAGTTTTTGTCGAACTTTCCTCAAAAGAGACATGTGTTCCTCAAATGAAGTGCTTATAATTATTATATGATCTAAGTAATAAAATACTTTGCCCTCAAATTCAGGTCCAAATATTTTATCCATTAAGCGCATCATTCTAGAGCTCGCCCCATGAAGACCGAATGGCATTCTAGCAAAATGAAATAATCCTCGTTTCGGAACAGTAAAAGCCGTCTTCTCTTTAGAGTTTTCCTACAAAGGAATTTGCCAGAAAGCTGCTGTTAAGTCAATAGTAGACAGGTATTTAGCACCGCCTAAGGAATCTAGTATGCTTGAAACATAAGGAATAAGAAAACTGTCTTTTTTCGACAGCGAGTTTAAAGTTCTACTGTCCAAACATAACCTAAATGACCCATCCTTCTTGGGAACAAGTAATATCGGACTGTTCCACGCACTATGACTTGGTTCCACGACTCCTAACTCTAACATTCTATCTAATTCTTTATGTACCGCCGGTAACAAGTGTGGTGAAACTGGGTAATATCTTTGTTTTACCGGTTGAGCATCACCTGTATCAATGACGTGATATTCTAAATCGGTTTTACCTAACCTGTCTCCCGAGATATCTTTAAATTCGTCTATAACGCATTTAAGCTCATGCTTCTGTCTATTCGATAAATTTAAGCTGTTTTCTAATCCTTTTATCTCTGTGACTGATTTCGGCTCAGATTTCGATTCCTGTGGTGATATATATTTGCAAATTTCCGGACAAATATTAAAATGTTTCCAAAAGTCTATACCTAGAATTACATTTGAAGTGATCTCAGGCATAACTACAAAAGTAAAATATTTGACAATGTTTTTATACAGCACCGGAACTGTTATCTTTTGTGTACATTTTACTGAGTGACCTGTCGCAGAAGTTAGAGAAAATTTTTCTTTTAAAATCGCCAAACTAAATCCTAATCTCACAAAATGTTTGTGAAAGTTATTTCCCAAAATAGACAGGTGAGAACCTGAATCTAGCAAACCAGAAAATTTAGTATTTAGAACCTGAAATGATATGTGAGGACGGCCATCATTGTTACCCGCTCTCTCCGCCTTTGACGTTCTAAGGTTCTGGTAGAATTTCTCCACAACAGCAAGCCAATTAGACCACTCCGGGTCACACGGCACAGTAGATGAAGATGTCTCCTCGCCCACTGCACAGGTAACCCGGGCTGCTAGTTTTTTCGGTTCTTGCATCTGCAGTCAGGAGCCTTTACACCAGGTTGACCACAGCGGAAACATCTCACTGGTTCTCTGAAATTCACGTTTTGAGCGCTTTGATTGTTGTTATAAAAATACCTTTGATTTCTTTTGACATTAGGATTATAATTGTTATTATTGCGAGAAGCCTCCCTGTTATTAATATTAGATGGAGTATTGTTGGCAGAATTATTGGCTTTGGAATTGTAAGAATTTGAATTTGCAGGATGGTTTCTAGTATCCGTGCGACTATCCGCCAATTCTATCATCTTTCCATATTTCTTTAGAGCAGTAATATTAGTCACCTCTGTAAGAGAAAGTTTATGTATGTATCTTGGCAACATGTTACACATTAGAATTTCTAATATTTCCTCTTCCGGCAATTTCTTAGAGAGGCGATTATTCAATAGTAAGACTGTAGTTATAAATGAACCCAGGTTTTCTTTGGGTTTTTGACATGTAGTTCTTAACTGAGCTACTAGACGTTTCTCATGGTCCAAGAGTTCGAACTCCTCCTTCAAACCCGCAACAATCTCTGACCATGAATTAAAAGTAAAACGGTTCACCCTGAACCAGTTCAAAGCATCGCCTGTGAAAAATTCAATCGCGCTAGAAAATAGATTATTGGTACTTACACCACGAGAATCTGCTAGTTCTTCTACACGTTCTATGAAATTGCGTACGCATGTGGATCCGTCAAAAACCAGATTCCATTTGTGCACGGGGAATGACTTGCAGGAAGAGGATTGCGTTTCCGCCTGTCCCTCCGGCGAAGCTTCATTTTTATTCAGCATTGTCACAGAATCCTGAATCTTGGCCTGACTCCTCGTAACAATTTGCGGTTCCGACATGACGTGAAGAAACTATGCTATGTAGGTATGAAATAAATAATTAGCACATGTACCAAATATACACGACGACAATAATCTTGCCACGTACCAAAAAAAAAAATTTGACTACAGCGTACTGTAAGTCAATAAACAGTGAAAAACGCAGAGCGCTAGAGTTCTAGAGGGGACACTCAAATATAAAAACTTTGTAAAATTATTATTTAATTATGGAATTTCATCACGAAACAGATTCACAGAGCATCAAAACCGCGAGCGACTGTCATCATAAATTCACAAATTAGCAAGATTAACACTTGAGACTTTTAACTACACTCAAAACATTGAGCACAAATCTACATCCTACCCACAAAATAACAATCACTAGGTTTAAACCAAGTTGGGAGGCCAAATGTACTGAGATTTATTGGTGAGTAATTTCTGAAAAGTGTGTAAACATATAACTCATGTGTTGCACAATATTAAATAAGGGAATCAGAAATTAAAGAATTGCGTGAATGCTAAGAACAAAATTTATTGAGTTTAATTATCAAAATACTTAATCATCTATTAAATTACATTATTATCAAGTTAAATAGCAAGAGACTCTACGTTCATTATTAAGATCAGGGCATGTTCAGATCGTTAAACAAAATCTGACTAGTGATGCGAATATACAATACTAATATGTTAATCTGCGGGTAGTAAAAATTAAAAGGATAAGTTTCACATCTCAAATATTAATCTTGCTTGATTATATAGGGCGCCAGCTCTTCCCAATCATCTTGTGAAGAACAAATTTATAAAATTAAAGTAAACCATTTTGTGAAATCTAATTAGCATGATGACAATCGCTCACGTTTTTAATGGCGCAAACCTCTCTGGAATCCGTTCCGTGACGCACGTCCTGACAGTAGTCCAATCCCCCTAGACCAAGGCTGCCCAACCCCAGGCCCGCGGGCCACAATGTGGCCCGCGAACGAATTATAAGTGGCCCGCCTGAAACATTTTCAAAAAACCCGCCAATCTCCGCCAATTTCAAAAAGTGTCGCGGGCCCGCGGTAAAACAAACAATGCAGCTTGCGCGCGGTCACCAGTGTTGCCAACGACGGCGATTTATCGCTATTTAGGCTACTCAGAACGAGAATCAGCGACGAAAAAATTTAACCTGTCGAACTTACTTTTGAAACAAAAATACACCGGTTTTCGACATAATATTCTTTGCGTCGAAATGGAATTCTGTAGCCACCCCCCCCCCCCATGGAATTTGAAAAATTGCTGTGGGGTATCACATATGATGTTCGGGTGTGCGGAATTTATCTCAGCGAAGTTCCGTAACAACCCCCCCCCCCCCATGGATTTCAAATATTTTGTGGGGAGCACTTATTTAGATTTCTTTTGTGGGGAATTATGTTTTATAGAAATTCTCTAACAACCCCCCCCCCCCCATGGAAATAGGAACCGTCAGGTACTCAGTGGCCCGCCAGTGATTCAAAATCGTCAATTTGGCCCAACTGCTAAAAAGGTTGGGCAGCCTTGCCCTAGACCATAAATGAACCTACACCTAGATCGTCATCTTCGTGCTTTTAGTACTGAACATATTTCGTCCGACGGATTTTTTTGGAACTAAGAGAAAAAGAAAGAGAAGGGAATATGTTGTCACGACGTCACAAACCATCGACCAAAGATAGAGGAAAGTAAAAAAAAAAAACGGTACTACCATAGACAATATAAATACGGTCCCAATTTATTAGCCTAAAATATTATTTAAAAATGAAAAACTCGTAATTGCATGAATTATTTTATTACTCAAACACAGATAACACAAAAAAGGGACATACAAGCTTGTGTAAACACAAAACACATTTTAAATGACAATAAAATGTTAACACACCAAAACAGAATATTAGAATATTATTTCCTTTAGAGAAAAATAAAACAGTTGTATATAGAAGCGTATGAAGGTATACGCTTCTAGGTCCATTTTGGCAGCAATAAGCCCGCTGCTGGGTTCAGGGAAGACATTAGCTTCTGAAATAAATAAACATCACATTACTCAAACAAAACATAGAATATTATATCTGTAATTCAGTTGCTGGCTTTGAAGAAATAATAATTCTATTGAATGAATATCTTTATCATAATAACGACTCAAATCAACGTCTATTCTTTCATTCTATCTCTCTAATAATAAATAAAGTTAATGATAAGTTACATTAGAAACATTAAACAAACAGAGGGAGATTCGCACCTGCATTTTGGTTAACATCCCGGGTCCCTTGTGCACCAGGTAAATCCCGATATATTCCGATATCTGGAAGATTAAGGGTCGGCAAAGCATCTTTTTTCAACGAGCCACAAGTCGTTTTTAATTTTTTTGCAAAATGCGAACTACAAACATGTGCATAATTTGCCAAAATCGGGTAATAAATATAATCTATTCTGCCAATTCTCCACGCCCATTTCCGAAACAGACTCTCGTTATTGTCGTGTCGCACTGAAACAACATCCGCACAGCTTTCGACACTACAGCGAAATTAGCGAGGCATTTTAACAAATCTACTTTCACTTTTCACAAATATTTACGTCGGCGAAGAACCATGAACATAACCATAAACATGTGGTGTTTTGACTTTTGTTACCACAGATATCCCATTTTATACAACTCAGTTCTTCTATGGCGTTCAAAGTGTTCCTATTGGATATTGGCATTTTAAATATTGCTATGACGTCACCAAAGCGCCACCATTCTAGGACCAAAATTTAGGTCGGAGTCGACCCCCCCTGCTACACCCCCCTAGAACTGGCTTGCAATCTCTGATGTCTATGATTAAGTACCCGGCCGTCGTTGTGTTCACAATTGCACGCTTCTTGAGTTAATCAGTTCTTGCAAGCGCTTGACACCGGGGCGAGTAGTTTCAAATCGTTACAATTGTTCCTTTTCCAATTCTCATAAGTCGAATTTCAAAAGGCACTTACGCATCCATATTGGAAGAAAACATTTGTCATGTTCGGTGTGTCTCTTTTCTCTCGTCACTTTATACAAAAATGCAATTCCAAAAAATAAACAATACAGTATAAATTTTTAAGGCACGTAAATTAATTAATTATTGGATATTGTTAATAACAGTAATTTAGTCTTGTTAATTAAACTACCCGAATCGTCACAGCTAAAATTCATGATTTTTTATTCTAATTATTTAGAATCATAATCGGACTTTAAGAACATTTCTTTCCTTAAAAATTAAATATATTTCTATTTAGTTATAATCCCTATATCATTTTGTTACTATGATTATAAGATTATTATAACCCCTTTCGCATTAAAAGTCTTTATTAAAAAAAATTATACCTACGTAAGTATTTAAAATACAAAACAAGCATGTAAATACATGTATTAAATCCAAGCTGATCATCATTTATTTAAGATGGTTAGTTACAACCGTCGACAGAATTTGTGAAACAGAGGGTCTTTTTCTAAGTATAAGCTTGTATGTGGCATTATGTTTCTATTTCCCAATCAATTGATTTTTACAACAGGTTTCTTCAAAAACGATGAATACACATTTCACTATGGTCATATTTCGATGGCCCAGTATTAACAGTAAGCAAGTCAAAAGAAACATAAATTGCGATATGGGTATCAAAATATTTGCCAAATGTAGTTTTTCCCAGTTTTAAACAACACTTAAATCTATAAAAATGTTCTACTCCTGAAGAGTCGCAAACATGTTTAAAAATATCCAAATATTTCAAATATGTACCCAGTTTTATTTAAATCTATTTTGAATTGTTATAGGATATTTGGTTTCAGTGACAGCAACGGAACCGGTTCCTCGTAAAGGATTCCGTTCATAAAAAAACCACTTTCTAGATCGATATCTTCGGGAATTTCGTAGGGAGAAAGTTTGTCATCAACTTAACCACAGACGACCAAAAATAAAACGGTGGTTCAGTCTAGCGATGGGCGGAATCGATGAATCATCGATGGTTTACTCGATCTTTTTTACCATTCGAAATATCTCGATTAATTGTCAGAATTCATTCGAATGCAACTCCGAGACAATCGTTTTGAAACGTCATCGAATTTCGTCGCTGTGATTGGTCAGAAATAATCGATGCCAGCCAAGCGTTGTGATTGGTCAGAATTAATTCGAATGCAACTCCGAGACAATCGTTTTGAAACGTCATCGAAAGTGGAATCGAAACAATCGCTATGAAATGTCAGAAATCATTCGAATGTTCAGTTCGAGATAATCGTTTTCAAACTGTCAGAATTCGTTCGAAAACGCAAATCGATTCTCACATTCGAGAGGTTATATTTCGAGATGTCAAAATATCTCAGATTGCTTGACAAACGAAGTACATTGTTGGCTGCCTACTGAAGCATGTTGATGTTATAATCAACCTCGTGTGTGAATTGTAAATTATGAATTAATACTTTTAGGTGAAGATTTACGTTTCCAGTAGGTATAGTTTATGTGTAAAAGATTTTCATGGTGATAGTTTTTCACAATTGAAGGTTTAATACCTACCTATGTTATTTTTAGGTTATGTATCGTCTATTCGGGACATTCGGGTAGTGTATATTTAAAATAAAATAAACCAATAACTTAGCAAACACCATTTTTATATTGCTGATCGGGTTTCACTACAACCGTAGCTTCTTCGGGCAGTATACAATATTCAGTATATATTAAACTCATCAAGTAACATGTGTTCGTTCATATAAACATAATATATCTGCTACCTATGCTACGAACAAATATATTTAATTTATTTGAAATTAACATGAATGAAATTAACATCGGTGTCTCTTAGTTAGTAATTAAAATGAAACGCTTTCTGTAGTAAAATAACTTTATTTACTTAATAATAATTTGTGAATTGCATACAAATTACAAATGAATGAATGGTTTGTTTTGGGTTCTAGTAGACGCCTACAACGTACATAAGATTTAGAGGTTATTTTTAACAAAACGGCATATAATTATTATCTTATTATTAAGAGGTACATTATAAATATTATTAATGGGAATTTGCACCTACTGGCTACACTAAGTAGCTATTCAGCAGGAGCTTACAATATTATATAAAACAGATATCAAAGTACAGCAAATGAAAATTACAGCACAATAATAATGTAAATAAAAATATTTTTCTTTGTACTTAAAAAGCTTGTATAATAATATTTTATAATATATTTTAATTGTACGTATGTAGATATTCGAATCTTAGTAATTATTTATAAAAATGTTAATTGCATATGCATACATATTTGAAATTCGTGGATAACAGGAAAAATACTAATGTTGCTAGCAGACAACAAGGGAATCATTGCCAGGAATGAAAATTAGTGATTGAAATTTCGCTAGTACCTGCTTACCAAAAATATTGCCATACTAATGAAAATAAATTACAACCGGAATAAATATTCGAATCCTACCCCCCCCCCCCCGACGGAAAAATTTTTGCCCCTGTCCGTAGCTATTGCTCCCGCACTCCGAGCGATTCATTCGAATGGATCATTCGATTCTTTTGATGTTTCGGTTAAAAAAAATCGATTATATAAATATATCGATCATTCCCATCACTAGTTCAGTCCAGATAGTGCTTAACGATAGAGAAATCACAAGGCCATTTAAAAAAAGTTCGACCATAGACAATATAACTCCACTTAAAGAACATCGTTCATTCATTAGCCCAAAAAAAGGAACACGAAGAACTCACAGCTATGCACATCTTTAAAAAAATGTATTATCAAAAATATATTAACACAAAACAGGGTCAGTACCACCGATGTATTGAGCATTGATTTATCATTTAAGTAAAAGATAATACTAATAAATCTAAACCAGTGTTTTCCACGGTGGGGCGTACGACCCACCGGTGGGGCATAGCGCCTCAGTGGTGGGGCACCACGCTTCAGAGATGAGACACGTAGGTATTCCACATAAAAAGGGGAATACTCATCGGTCATACAAAAAAATGTCTGAGGTACAAAATTGAAATATACGCCAAATTGTACTTAAAATATAATGAAACCCGTTACAATTTCAATAATTATCTAAAAACACAGAAACTGTGCAGGATGTAGACAATATACTGCTTAATTGTTTTACATATAATTTATAAGTATAATGAGAAAATCTTTAATTGGTTTCTCAGGTAAATTGCACATGTACAAACCAACCAAGTAACTGTTAATATTGCTAAAATAAAATATTTAATTACATTCAAAACATGATACAAGATTTTTCCTAAGCATGAGTGCGAATTTGTAGCAATAAGCTTGATATCCGTGAACATGAATGATCACAGTAAGAACATGAGAATGGATTTTGCTAAGCACAGTGCGAATGTGTTCTTAACCCTTAATTTGGCAACGAAGAAAAAGTTAAAAATACCTTAATATTTATTTAGTTGAGAGTAAGAATATGCAAAAAAATATATATATAACATATGCTTACTTTCGTAAAAAAACAATGTCCGTCACATCGGACATTGCCAAATATGTAAAAACTGACTTACCAATTTAACTGTCCGGTCTGGCGGACATTATCAAATTAGGGCAAAATAATAAATAAAATTATTTCAAAATTTTATTAAGAATAAAATCACTTATAATTAATTAAACTACATAAAAGATAATCTTAGTCGGGATGGAAATCTAAAAAACAATTTCTTGCATTTTTTCCAGTCGGAAAGCAAAGTCGTGTCTGACATTTTATGCAGTACACCACAGTTTTTTTTGGCAGTACCTGCAGCACCCTTCCTCCATGGTCTGCGGGAAATGACCTGAATTGTCATATTTTACTGGACTGGAAGGGCGTGCCACATGGGGCTTGTTGACTTTTGGGACTCCGATTGGCACAACGATTTTCAGAGATAAGATTATCATACACAGCATATCTGAAAGCTTTCAGTGCCATCTTCTTTTTACAATTGCCTTCATTCCACGCACATCCACGAACCAACCAAGCATTGTTTAGACAAATGTCCAGCAACTGCCCAAAAATGCCCATGTACCAGCGTCGTGTTTTGAATGGCGTTTTGTACAGTGATATCAACATATCGGCAAGGTCGACTCCGCCCATATGTCTGTTATACTGTCGCACAATTTGTGGACACTGTATATCTACTTTCTTCTTCACGTCCTTCAAATATCGCAGGATCTTCTCCTAAATATTATCATCTATTCCAACTTCGCTTGAAAATTTTAATATTAGTATTTCTGAAGACGAAAAACCTGAAAGTAATGCAACTTAATGCGACTTACCTGATTCAATGCCTCTTACTCCTATTCTCCAAGACCTTCAAGAATCTAATTACGAAAACTTACCGTCATTATCGGAAATCCTGTTAGGTCATGGAAACGGATTGTAAGATCAAAACAGGTTCCAAAAACACCAGCGGCAGAGAGAGCCAAAAAACCAAAGAAGTTTCAGTTGGCTTACAAATGGAAACTGGCATCGTTTCGCCACAGAGCGACAATTGAAGATAATGCAGAAAGCGATTTTGTCGATTTACCGGACGCTACCTCATTCCCCTTGACTTACTTCTATATGTTCTTTTCTAAGGATATACTAACAGACATCGTTGACCAGACTAATTTCTATTCAGTTCAAGAGTTGGGCAAATCAATACTATTGACTGAGGATGAGTTGAAAGATTTTCTGGCAATTCATCTAATTATGGGTATAGTCGGGATGCCTTCATACCTCGATTATTGGTCGCAAAAATTCAAATATGCCAAAGTTTCTGACATGATGCCTCTGAAGCGTTATCAGAAAATACGGCGTTGGTTGCATTTCGCAAATAAAAACCTGGAAGATGGAGACCGGTATTATAAAATTAGACCTATTCTGGAAAAAGTAAGGCAGAATTGTTTGAGACAGCAGGGAACTGAAACACAATATAGTATAGATGAAATGATGATACCCTACAAGGGAACAAAAGCAGGAAAACGAAAACAATATATGAAGGATAAGCCAAGCAAATGGAGTTTCAAAAATTATGTAAGGGCTGGGGTCTCGGGTATCATCTACGACTTTATACTTTATGGTGGTGAAGATACCTTCCGTAACCATACTTTTTCCGAAGAATTATGTTAGAGAGTAAAATATTAACAGTTCAATTTTTTTTGATAAGAGAGAAATTTTGTTATTAAGAGAAGCTATTATAATAGAGCATTTAGTTTTAGAATTAAATTATGTGATAATTTTCCAAAGTTATAGAATTTATCAATATTATAATATTGAGACCGAAAAAAGGTGTTCCTAATCTATATTAACAAAACGTTGTATTTAGAAACATTACTTATAATTTTTAAAAAAATGAAGTAGTTTAATATTAAGAGTGAAAAACAGCCAAATCCTTTATTAATAATGTTACTGCGCTATGAAAACCTGTTATATCACAAATGTGTTAATTATTAAATAAATATTGAATTTATTAACTCTTCTTTTGATTTATATTATAAATAATTAAAAATACACAATACTGTATTAGAACCGTTCCTTAAAATTTTTTTTTTTTTTAAGAACGTTTTTTGTCTCTCCTGTAAAGTTACCTATTTGGCCGTTAGCAGCTTTACACTCTAAGCCGACTGGTGTCGCGAAGCTGCGACTCCACTATATTTTAGATGTGGTGCAGAGCAAAGCCCTATGCCACATGCCCAAAGGACCAGTCCCAAACTACACCGAATGCTAGGTTATGGGACGATTTTATGCATCCGACAAACCCGATGGAGAGTGCAATAGTCAAAAAGGCATAAATCTGGGCTTCTGGAGCACAAGATAAGCCCAGATTGGAATGCAGGAAAGATGGACTCACCCGTTGATGATTATCACACGTCTCCAGGAGTTTTGGTTGATTTCACTTCACAAATATATGTATAATCGCCCTGTCTGATATTAGTTATCACTACGAATTCTGATGCGCAACTGACACCACTTGTCCGATTTTACATGTGTCGCAACAATAATTTTATTATGGTGACATTTTGGGATGGGTAAAAGGGTAGGTAGGACATTTGCAGGATTTTGTATTGACATTACACTTGTCCATTAAGCCTGTGGATGCATACCTAACAATCCCCTATATATTGCGCGAAAATTCTCCCGGCGTTGAAAGTAACTTCCGAAATTTTAGGTACTAATAGTAAAGAATTAAATGTAAAACGAAGTAAGATAAAATATAAATATTCTTATCAATACGCTATTAATATTACAAGTTAAAACGAAAATTAAAAAAATAATGAAATAAAGAAATAATAATTATTGTGTAGGCAAAGGACACAATTTGACGACTGGTCGTTTAAAGTTCCCGGAAGGGGTCCTTACGCGTGCGATACGAACCACTCCGTCTTTACCAGGGAACACCTCCTCAACAACGCCCACCGGCCAATAAAGTGGAGGCGCATCCTCTTGATGCACCAATACTATGGTACCTACTACAATGTTATTCGCAGGACTATTCCATTTTTTTCTCATCTGCAGAGAGTGAAGATACTCTATATGCCACTGTTTATATTTATTGGTCCGGCAAAATCTACACCCGTATGTGTAAATGCCTTTGCTTCCTGAACTCTAGCTGTAGGTAAATCTGCCATTAGCGGTATAATATTAGAAGGTGCAGTTTTAAAACAGAAATTACAAGCATGTACTCTTTTGCGTATTAGATTTCTCCCGATAAGATCCAATAACGCTGTCTAATTATTGACATAAGGAGATGTGCACCAGTATGACAATTCACACGATGGTGAAAGTCTATAATTATATCGACAATATGATCCTGTCTTGGCAGAAGTACTGGATGTTTGTTTTCAAAAGGCATATTCGCGTTTGTTAATCTACCACCTATACGTAACAAGCCATTATGATCTAGGAACGGAATTAGTTTTCGCATTGAAGGTGAGCATAATTTAATCCTCTGTATCTGTAAAGCTTTTAATACGGAGGAGATATAAGGAGGAGAATACTTTGGAATTGAAAAAATCGCATACATTTACGATAACGTCAATAGAGGAAAATTCTCCGATATATAATCTCGAACTGAAAATGATTTCAGCAATGTTTAATTCCGTGGAATTTATAACTGTTGAGCGTGATAACTTTCGCATAAATCGTAAAATATATACCACAATTCTCAGCAGTTTTGGCCATGAGGAAATTTTTAAAGCGAGATTATATATCGGAGAATTTTCCTCTATTGACGTTATCGTAAATGTATGCGATTTTTTCAATTCCAAAGTATTCTCCTCCTCCCGTGAGGGGGAAAATCTTTCGACAGGCCACTCGGATACTGGGTTTGCAGCCCAGGGCGGACCGTGCCACCAAAGAGAATGATCGACCAGCTGAGCAGGCAGTAGTCCTCGTGATAAACAATCACTAGGATTGGTAACGCCATCTATGTGATAAAAATGTTTCGCGGGTAAATTTTCCTGAATTTCACTAACTCGATTAGCTACAAAAGTTTGCCACCGGTGCGGGGACGAGTGAATCCAAGAAAGTGCTATTTTTGAATCTGAAAAAGCAAATATATCGTTCATTCTATAAGTATCTATAATAGATCTAACGAGTCTAGATAAAATAAGGACAGCGCATAATTCCAATCGAGCGAGCGACACTGTTTTCAGAGGGGCCACCTTGGATTTAGAACATATCAAATTCATTGTAGTGTTTGTACCCTTATCCGTTACATGAAGGTATATTACACAACCGTACCCTTTCATACTCGCATCTGCGAAGGCGATAATATTTATCGTGCAGTCCCCCTTTACTCCCAAATATCGAGGTAAATTTAAATTAGAAAGCATCGGTAATTCTTCCTTGAATTTGACATATCTATTAACAATACTTTGGGGTAGTTCCTCGTCCCATCCTACTTTCTCTAACCACAGCTCTTGTAAAAGTAATTTGGCATATAAAATTACCGGAGCAACCAAACCTAATACATCGAATAAACGAGCTATTGTGGAAAGAATTGATCTTTTACATATAGTTTTCTCCTCCGTCGGACATATCATAAATCGAAAACAATCAGATATCGGATCCCATTTTAATCCTAAAATGCTACAATTATCCGAAAAATCCATTGTCGCGCGGTGCGACTCTGGTAATTGGGCCAGTAAATGAGGAGAATTACTCGACCATTTGACTAATTCAAATCCTCCACACTTGAACATCGCCATTAAATCTGTAGCCAAAGTGATGCCTTCACTTATAGTATTTACAGAATATACAAAATCGTCCATATATAAATCATTAATTGCAACTTCCGCCGCTTTCGGATAACGATTTCGTTCATCGCTAGCTAGCTGCCGTATAGTTCGCATTGCTAGGAATGGTGAACAGTTCAAACCAAACGCGAGTGAATTAAATTGATAAACTCCAATTTGTTCATCTTCGTTAAATCTATAAAGAATTTTTTGATTTTTTGCTTTCCGTTTCCATTATACGTAGATACATTTGCTTAACATCTGCGGTTAATGCTACAGCGAATCAGCTAAATTTAATTAAAAGTGTAAATAAATTAGTTTGCAAATTTGGACCTGTATACAAAATATCATTAAGTGACAACCCTGAACTGATCTTTGTACTTGCATCTAATACAACACGAGTTTTAGTTGTTGATTTATCTTTACGAATTACTGCGTGATGAGGAATGAAATATCCCTCATCAATATAAGATGAAGACGGAAATTCAACCCTCATATATCCCTTTTCCAGATATTCAGAAACTACTTCATTATAACTGCAATGCAATTCTAGCGACGTATTAAATTTCCGTTCTAAATATTCATATCGACGCTGCGCGACACGGCGCGAATCACCTAAATTATTAGGATCTATCTTAAACGGTAAAGATACAATATACCTTCCCGATTCATCCCGTTGGACTGACTCGAGGTACATTTTTTCACATTCTGCGTCTTCAGCACTCATCAACGACTTAATAGGCATGTCTTCCATCGTCCAAAACTTGGATAACGCATTATATAAATCTACATTGGTTATGAAGCCGAACGTCCACGAAACCTCCGGCGTACACGTAGGTATTTCACCCATTACAACATATCCGAATACTGTCTGTATAGCCGGTGGTGCATTCGTATAATGTTTAGATAAAACCTTATTCCCCAGCAGAATATATGGAAATAACTGTGCACCTAATAAGATATCAACATCGGATGGAACGTTCCAGGATTCATCCGCTAAGTTTAAACCCACTAAATGCTCACATGACTTTGTGTCAACATGTTGTGTAGGAAGCTTATCAGTTATTTTATCGACAACTAATAGACTAATTTTGTAAGTATCTTCTGAAACGCGGGATTTAATTTTTAACGCAACGTGTCCCAATATTGGTGTCTCTACTGAACCAACACTTTTAACTACTGAATTATTTAAAGGAATTATTTTAAGATTTAATTCATTACAAGTGTTTAAACTGATTAAATTTTGTTGCAAGGCGCAATCAATTAAACACCTTACGGTTACTTGATTATTTTTATTGTCATAAGCAAATAACTGCGCGGTTGACAGTAGTACATTCGTAGCTATATTACCGGCAGAAAAATTATTATGATGTTTATGATTACGCGCTATTAATGTAATGGCTTCGTTTTTCGATTGACTTTCAGTATTCACCGTGATCTCAAAATGCAGAGCGGTGTGATGTCGTTTTTTACAAATTCTACAATCCGATTTAAATGGACATTTCACAGTTTTATGTTTATCGCTTAAGCAGTTTACACATAAATTATTTAATTTTACAAACTGAAAGCGAGCATTTGGTCTTAATTCGTTAAATTGTTCACATTTAAACAATTCAACATGATCAGAATGATTACATTTCCAGCACCTGTTACGATTATTATTACTTGACTTCGGTTCGACCACAGCGAATGAATGCGTAACTTTGTTTTTATTATTAACAACTTTATTATCATTTTGCCCAGTTCGTTCTAGGATTTTGACATGCGACCGAATGTATTCTATTAAATCGGTATATGTAGGTATAGCTTTCTCCCGTATAGACATTTCGAAATTTTGCACCAACTGTATATCTAATTTTTTCAGTGCAATATGTAATATTATAAAATCGGTTAGGTCATCAATATCTAATTCCTTGAGTGCAGCTATGGAAGACGCAAACCGTTCGATAAAATTATTTAACTCATTTGGGTTACTAGGTGCCAATAATTTTAAATTCAAAATATTGTTCAGATAAAAGGTACCTAGAACGCGTTTGTCCCGATATTTCTTTTCGAGAGCTTCCCAAATTATAAAAAATAATTTTGTTCGTTCGGAAGTATTCCCGCAAAAACTGATAACGCCTTTCCTTGGAGTTTCCATATCAGATATTGCATCTTTTGCGACGTATTCAAATTTTCATTTGAGTGAATGTTTAATTTAAAAGCTTCATAAAATATCGACCAATTCTCTTGATTACCATCGAACGATGGCATCTCGATCGGTGGGAGCTTAATTAATGGTGAATTATTTAACTTTTGTCGATCACGTAATGAATCTTGCTTTGCTATAATGCTTTCGCGTATAGAAACTAAAAAACAGTACTTATTTTCGAATTTACTCCATAAGTCGAAATTCATATTGTAATTTGAATCCTTTTTCAACTGAAGTGTATGAAATTCATCACAAAACGTGTTAAATTGTGCATAATATGTAGCTATGTTAACCGTTTGTTTAACAAAATCCTCCGAACTTCTCGTCTCCCTTTCCGCAATACTTTTCGCTTTCTCATATAATTCATTAACACGATTATGCATCAAATTAATCTTCGATTCTAGTAACTTGATTTTAATATCCTGAGTACTTTCGCTAGTCGCCATGATTGATTTTATGTAGGAATTTAAACACAACAATAATAACAAATACAACCTAGTACATACAAATTAACAAAGTATAAAGAGAAAATGATATTTATTCATAACTTAAAATATGTTAATTTTAAATACCCCGTTGGTAATCCGGCTCGAAAAAACCAAAAATGGTGTCGCGAAGCTGCGACACCACTATATTTTGAAAGGTGGTGCAGAGCAAAGCCCTATGCCACACGCTCCAAGGACCAGTCCCAAACTACACCGAATGCTGGGTTATGGGACGATTTATGCATCCGACAAACCCGATGGACAGTGCAATAGTCAAAAAGGTATAAATCTGGGCTTCTGGAGCACAAAATAAGCCCAGATTGGAATGCAGGAAAGATGGACTCACCCGTTGATGATTACCACACGTCTCCTGGAGTTTTGGATGATTTCACTTCACAAATATATAATCGCCTTGTCTGATATTAGTTATCACTACGAACTCTGATGAGCAACTGACACCACTTGTCCGATTTTACGTGTGTCGCAACAATAATTTTATTATGGTGACATTTTGGGATGGGTAAAAGGGTAGGTAGGACATTTTCAGGATTTTGTATTGACATTACACTTGTCCATTAAGCCTGTGGATGCATACCTAACAATCCCCTATATATTGCGCGAACACTTACATTCATCATTATTGCATTGCACACACCGCTCTGTCCAGCTGAAATAAACATTATTATTATTATTATTATTATTAACTTAATCTTCATACACACTTCGTTCATCCTAGACACGAGAGACTGTTGATCATCCATACTATTAGCAATCAGCACCACATCATCAGCATACAACAGGCAACATACTTTCAGATTACTCAAATTCGCGAACAATCCCACCTCTTTCAATTCTTGCATAAAATTATCTATAGATTGAATAAACCACGGCGACATTACGCAGCCTTGTTTATCACCTTTTCTGATATCAAACCACCCAGTAAAACCACCGTTCACCGTAACACATGCAACGCTTCCCTCATACGTAGACGCAATTGCCTGAGTCAGATTCGTATTCACTCCATACATGGACAACACCTTCCATAGTTTTTTCGACTCGGTCGTATGCTTTTTGTAGATCTACAAAGTCGCAGAGTGTTTCTGGTTTTTTTACGTAGGTTTCTCAGTGAGCATACGCAACGAGAAGTTTTGGTCCATGCACCCCATTCCACTCATAAAAGCACCTTCACATCCCATATTTTATCCTTTTTTTATTTCTTACCCTTTCAATCAAAATTCTATAATACAGTTTGCAAACTGAACTTAGCAGGCTAATAACCCTATGATTCCCACATTCATACGTAACCCTTTACTTTTGTAATTATTTATTTATTTATTTATATATACGCCTAAAAAGACTTTAACATAAAAGTGATACATGATGCAATATACATAGGAGAATATCTGTATTATACAGGAGATAGGGACTGACAGTATATAGATGTAATCCATTGTAAAGTATGGCATGATAACAGTCCTTCTCCAATCTTAATGCGTGTAAGCCTGCTTTAAACATGGGTTAAAAAGATTCCACAACCATGTGAGAATTATACGGCTATCTCCTTTAAAATATTCAGCAGCAATATTGTCGAAACCGACCGCCTTACCATTCTTCATACATTTAATCGATCGTTTTATCTCATCCATGCTTATTTCGGTAATATTCACTCCATCATCATTCATATGTGATTCGCCTCTGGAATCACTGTCACTCTGGTCGCTTTCGAAGACTTCCTCAAAATACTTCATTCATCTCTCTTTTATTTTTTCCTCATTAGTCAACATTTTTCCATCTTTCGATTTTATCACTTTTTATTTATAGCTTCCGTCTTCTTGGCCACTCCGGGACTTTTTGACTTCCTTCCAAAAAAATGTTTCCTTGGAAATGGTTTGTCATTTTAATTCCTCCTTCTTTTTCTTCCAGTCGTTTCTTTCGTTCTTTCACTCCAACTCTCACTTTTTCTTACACCACTTATTTACTTCTTTCACTCGATCCTTCTCTTCGCTGGAAGCACTGCCAGCCGCAATCAGACATAACCAAGCTTTCTTCTTCTCTGAATCCAGTGCTATAATCTCATCATCCCACCATGCATCACCTTTCTTCCTACCTTGCGTCCTTATTCAACAAACCTCTCTAGCCACTGGATTGCTTTTGCAAATTATCTCGTGATTCGGAAAAATATTTGTTTTAAAATTTTAGCAATTCCCGCGTCTATTATTTTGCACTGCAAACGATGCTATTGAGATGCTTTATCCGTTAAAACATAGATGTTGCAAATCCTAGGGTTGATAGGTCTTCTATGGAAATTTCAATTTGTCTTTTTTATTCCAAAATCTACTCAGATTAGCGATGGGCGGAATCGATGAATCATCGATGTTTTACTCGATCTTTTTTACCATTCGAAATATCTCGATTCATTGTCAGAATTAATTCGAATGCAACTCCGAGACAATCGTTTTGAAACGTCATCGAAAGCGTCGCTGTGATTGGTCAGAAATAATCGATGCCAGCCAAGCATTGTGATTGGTCAGAATTAATTCGAATGCAACTCCGAGACAATCGTTTTGAAACGTCATCGAAGGTCGTCGCTGTGATTGGTCAGAAATAATCGATGCCAGCCAAGCGTTGTGATTGGTCAGAATTAATTCGAATGCAACTCCGAAATAATCGTTTTCAAATGTCATCGAAAGTGAAATCGAGACAATCGCTCTGAAATGTCAGAAATCATTCGAATGTTCAGTCCGAGATAATCGTTTTCAAACTGTCAGAATTCGTTCGAAAACGCAAATCGATTCTCACATTCGAGAGGTTATATTTCGAGATGTCAAAATATCTCAGATTGCTTGACAAACGAAGTACATTGTTGGCTGCCTACTGAAGCATGTTGATGTTATAATCAACCTCGTGTGTGAATTGTAAATTATGAATTAATACTTTTAGGTGACGATTTACGTTTCCAGTAGGTATAGTTTATGTGTAAAAGATTTTCATGGTGATAGTTTTTCACAATTGAAGGTTACCTACATATGTTATTTTTAGGTTATGTATCATCTATTCGGGACATTCGGGTAGTTTATATTTAAAATAAAATAAACCAATAACTTAGCAAACACCATTTTTATATTTAATGCTGATCGGGTTTCACTACAACCGTAGCTTCTTCGGGCAGTATACAATATTCAGTATATATTAAACTCATCAAGTAACATGTGTTCGTTCATATAAACATAATATATCTGCTACCTATGCTACGAACAAATATATTTAATTTATTTGAAATTAACATGAATGAAATTAACATCGGTGTCTCTTAGTCAGTAATTAAAATGAAACGCTTTCTGTAGTAAAATAACTTTATTTACTTAATAATAATTTGTGAATTGCATACAAATTACAAATGAATGAATGGTTTGTTTTGGGTTCTAGTAGACGCCTACAACGTACATGAGATTTAGAGGTTATTTTTAACAAAACGGCATATAATTATAAGAGGTACATTATAAATATTATTAATTGGAATTTGTACCTACTGGCTACACTAAGTAGCTATTCAGCAGGAGCTTACAATATTATATAAAACAGATATCAAAGTACAGCAAATGAAAATTACAGCACAATAATAATGTACATAAAAATATTTTTCTTTGTACTTAAAAAACTTGTATAATAATTTATTTTAATTGTACGTATGTAGACATTCGAATCTTATTAATTATTTATAAAAATGTTAATTGCATATGCATACATATTTGAAATTCGTGGCTAACAGGAATAATACTAATGTTGCTAGCAGACAACAAGGGAATCATTGCCAGGAATGAAAATTAGTGATTGAAATTTCGCTAGTACCTGCTTACCAATTCGAGTTTCTATTTTCGAATCCTACCCCCCCCCCCCCCCGACGGAAAAATTTTTGCCCCTGTCCGTAGCTATTGCTCCCGCACTCCGAGCGATTCATTCGAATGGATCATTCGATTCTTTTGATGTTTCGGATAAAAAAAATCGATTATATAAATATTTCGATCATTCCCATCACTAACTCAGATTGTGTCGCGTGCGTTTTACAACTGTCAGATATATAAATCATTGAAATGTCGTAAGTATATCATTTTAATTTAATATTATTGTACCAGTGTATCTGCTTATCATTTGTATAACTATTTAACGTGTTTTCAACTGTATTATATAAACATATTGTTTTTTTAATACATTTCTAAAACCAAATGTGATTTTTGCGACGCCATTACAGAATGTGTATTGTTTTTACAGATATCAATTTATTTAATTCACGTCTGCATTTCAAATAAAGTTATTCCATTATAGTGATTCGTAACAAAGAGAAAAATATAAATTTTTATATAGATTGGGTAATTTTTAAACAAGTTACTTGCATTTGAAATCTGTAGCAATTTGAGAACGAAAATTCGACATTTTAGGCAATTTATTGAATTAAGGTCCCACTACACAATACGTTTTCGATTATTTCGTTTTATAATTAATAAATTTATTTCAAATTTGAACGAATTCAATAACCTTCAGGTTTGAATGAATTAAAATATATATAAATATTTTTTTGTATGTAGTATTTTAGAAAATATAAGTATATGACTGTGGAGTGTTAGTATTTTTAATATTTTTAAAGTCGCTATTTCACTGTGGATCTGTGTTCTGCTATCATATTTTTTTTAAAGTATTTTTTACAGTGATCCAGCTTTACTAAAGGTGAGAGAGGATCGCGCCAGGGCCCAAAAGGCAGCAAGGGCCCAGTCTGCTTCCTCCCAACTGGAATTTGAATGCAGAAAGTTCCAGAAGCAGGCGGCGCGGATCCTTCTCCCCACTGCGCCCCCAAGAAACACAAAACAAGTAAGTGAACGTGTTTAAATATGCATGATACAATATTATTGTTTTCCTGAGTGTTCTGCATCAGTGAGAGTCAGTTGGATTAGCGTTGGTTATATGTACATTGTACACATGAGGTAGAATCGGAGCTGTCCATGACACTGATGTTGATTTTTTATTTATTTTACCTGGCTTTTTACAGATTCAGTTCACGCGTGAATGAGAACAATCCGTTTATGTGATTAGTGAATATGTTTTCAGAATTCCATCTCCGGAGAGAATAGGGTGTCCTTTTTCACTAGGGACACCAGCAACATTACCTTCGCCAGTTCCCCCAACATGTTTGACATCTCCCGCTACCTTCACTCCCTTACCTGGGACATCACGGGATGAACCGCGGTGGGGTGATGATAGCGACCTGTGGTCTACCAAGAAGTGTCTGCGTTTGGAAACGGTGAGTTTATTTTTTAAAACATTCTACCGGATGCGGACCGTTATTGAAAA